>CM030833.1:26127639-26157639 GCA_018105865.1 Metaphire vulgaris
ATATAAAAGTCTATGCTGCGTTGTCACCCGTCAGCATGCCAGTCTGACCGGCCTCTTGAAATGCGTGTAGCATGGAAGGAGCCTGTCTGTCTGTCTGTCTCTCCCATGTATGTATGTATGTATGTATGTATGTATGTATGTATGTATGTATGTATGTATGTATGTATGTATGTATGTATGTATGTATGTATGTATGTATGTATGTATGTATGGAGAGGAGTTGTTATGCCTATTATAAGGCCCATTGACAGGCCTAGCGTGCTAGCATATGGATTTTCAAAACAATAATGGCAGGCCTAGCATGCTAACATAAGATTTCTAAAACGTTAATTGCGCCTGGAGAGGCCCACTCTGATTATTGTCGGCGATTGAGCAGAGAAACGGGGGATTGCGGCCGATTGTTTCCGGCGCAAAATTTTCCGGAGTGCAAAAATTCAAAAGAAAAACTGCATTTGCCTAGTCGGCATGTAGGGATTGTAGGCCCTAGACATAACAGATAAAATTCGTCCGTTTTCAATGGCGCACTACCGAATGAAGGCAAATATTTATTTCCGTCCAGTTGATTTAATTTTGAGTTGCAAGTTGATGCGTATTAACGACGATTCAACTCTACCGATCAGGCCTGAGGGGGGGAGTTTGCAGCCGGTACATTGTACCGGGGCCCATGGAGTTTTCAGGGGCCCAGATCCGATGACGAAAAGGTTTTTTGCTTGTCAGGCAGTTTTTGGAGAGTTGATAACGTTTTTTGCTTGTCAGGTTTTTCGGAGACTTGATACATTTTTCTTAAGGGCCCGCAAAGTTTTTTTGTTCCGGGGCCCGGAATTTCTCTCGGCGGCCCTGCTACCGATTATAAGTTGGATTAAGGCCGGTAGTTGTAACATGCTACAGTAGGAATATTAAACAGTGTGGATGATCTTTGGAACATTTCAACGCTGGTTCTTTCCCATAATTATTTATATAAAATATTTAAGATGACCCTGAAATGTCCGTCATTCGTCTAAAAGTCTATATGACCGCTGAGAAAGGGGGCCTTGTCCATAGACTTTAATATTAAATTATAATAATCAAATAAATCAATCTATGGTCTTGTCTGACCTCACTCACTTTTGAATTTATTATTATTTAGACAATTTTAAACATTTTAAAGATTTTTTTAAAGCGCAGTAGGCTATGCACAGCTAAGGCCAAAGTCAAGGGCGCTTTAACACGTAGGCCTAACACGTAGACCTATTGACTATTTGTGGCGATTATAAGCAGATCCGACTCTTGCTGTGCTCACTCAGTGTTTTATAGACCTACACTTTTTATTCTTTTTGGCGATTGAGCGCAACTGACTCTTGTGCGTGTCAAACTTCAAAACGAACTGCCGCACAATGACATTCATCAATGCGTGCCATCAAGCGATTCTTCTAAATTTTTCATCTTGATCATCCGCTAACAGTGGGCCAAACGTTCGAACCATAGATTGAAAAAAACGTTCGAGAAATAATAATAAAAAAAACGTAAACACCGTTTATTACCACACGACAGATCGATCGCTAAATTAGAATATAGGCCTATCTTTGCGCCATCCTGTTTTATAGGTTACGGGAACATCGCCCCGCGTACCTTCTGGGGCCGAATTATCTGCATCGCATACGCCATGATCGGCATTCCGCTGATGCTCATCTGCCTGACGAACATCGGCGACTTCCTGTCGCGCGTATTCCACTTCGTCTACAAGGAGCTGTTCTGCTTCCACTGCTTCCGCCGCCGCCGCCGCCGTCGTCGTCGACGGCATCCGAAGGCGACCGGAAGCGACCGGAACGGTACTCACGACTCGTGGAAGACGGCGTACCACCACTCCGCCGGTGGGCAGATCCAAGCAGCCTCATCGTTTTCGCCTGTTAACGACATCAAAGAAGGAGAAGAAGGAGAAAAAGAAGGCGGCTCGGAGGAGGAGGACACGATGGACGAGGAGGAGGACGAGGAGGAGGAGACGACCGTTCCGTTGACGGTGACGCTGTTCATGATGGGCTGGTATGTGTTCGTCGGGGCGCTGATCTTCTCCGTCATCGAGGACTGGGACTGGATGCAGTCGGGATACTACTGTTTCATCACCATATCGACCGTCGGTTTCGGCGACGTCGTGCCCGGGATAAACGACCTGGAAACGACCGGGGGCCAGCTGCGCATGATCGGAGCGGCCGTTTACCTGCTGATCGGAATGGCACTTCTGTCGATGACATTCAACCTGTTGCGGGAAGAGATGACGGAGAAGATGAAGTGGATCGCCAAGAAACTGCGGACGCTGAAGAAGAATCGAACCCGCGTGGAACCGTCCAAGGAATCCGTCGAATCGTCGTTGTCATCATCATCATCATCATCATCACCACCAGGCTCTGACGATCTCTCAACGCAGCCGCTGCAGATGATCTACCTGGACGACAAGAAAGCCTACCTGAGCCTCGCGGAATACAAAGTTCGTCGCGGTCCGGGTGTTTCGAAGCACCTGCGTGGCCATGAACGCGGGAAGGGCAGACGGCAGCCGATCGAAAGTCTGCTGCCGAACTTTAAAACTGCGCGCCGTGGAGACGGAGGAGAGGGGGAGAGGTCTGATACGGTGTCCCCTTGAAATGATCGAGAGCATTAAAATCAACTCAACAGAAGCCTACATCACAATACACGGGACAGTGCTTCAGTTTTAGAAACCTCGTCTCAATTAGATTTAAGCCTAGGCTTATATATAGCAAGCATGCAACCAGTGTTTATTCTAGGCCCTTTTGGGGGGAATTCCACCCCCCCAAGTTTGAAAATTCCCCCTCCCACAAAAAATCTATATGTTGCATTGGGGGATGGAAATCCCCCTCCCAAGTGTGACGAGAGGGGGCTTTTTATTTAGGAGAGGGGAAGAATATAAGGATATGACCATATTCAGAAAAGCAGAAGAGCATTAGAACATGTGGAGAAGAAGGGGAAGAGGGGAAGAAAGATAAGGAAGGATGTAAGGATGTGATGACATTTTTTTGCTCGTCAAGGTTTTTTTGGCAGACAAACCTTCTCTCCCCAAACATTTCAAACTCCCCCCCCCCAATGTCAAGGTGGCTAGAATAAACACTGCATACAACGATTAGCATATCTACAGTTATGCATACAGTAGAACGCAATAATATACATACGATATAGAATATAGGTAAAGACATTTACATAATAACATTAGTTTGTCATAGACTGCCAGACAAGTGTTAACTTTATCTTCTAACACTGGCGTAGCCAGGGTGTCGAATAGGGGACACCAAGGCTTTTAACTAGAGAGTGACTTTTCCAGTTTCGACAAGGAGACTTGCAATGAGGAGGTCCGTGAGCTCCCTCAACGGGGTCTGATGCGGAATCCCAACTGAAGAATTTAGAGTAATAGGGGCCTATTAGATTCATGTAATATCGACGTGCCCCCTATTCCGGAATCCTGGCTACGCCAAAGCCCTCTCTATCTTGTATCTCGTCTTCACTATTTTTTCCAAAACAGCTCCCTTCTCCACTCAATTCGACTCCGTGTTCCTGTTTCGCCCATGCAATTCCGCTATCACTGTCTATCAGAGGTGTAGCCGAGATTCCGGAATTGAGTGGGGGGTAGGGGGGGGGTTGACATCTTCAAATGTTTCTATTAAAAAACCTTGACGATCAAAAACGTTGTATCAAACTATCAAACTGCCTACCCCCCAAAAGGCCCAAACTACCCAACGGTTCTGCATGCAAATCCCATAATCGGTGTTCCACTACTATAGGTCTATATAGGCCTACTAATCCTATTTAATATTATAGGCCTAGGCCTACTTCAATATTTAAGTGAAACTTCTCAGTAGGCAGTGGCGACGCCAGACGTTTGAGAGTGGAGGGGTAATGGCGAGCACGTTGAAGGGGCCTGGGGCCTAGCCCCTGCAGTGGGATCCAGGCACCAAGCCTCTGGTCAGGGGGCCAAGCCCCTGAAGCTGAACAACTTTTACTTTTGCAACTTTAGAATTCGTTAGAATTACTATTACACACGTAATGAGTGCATTAAATAACTTTTAAACAAAATTATCTATCCAATAAAATTTCTTGCAAATAGTAACATGAACAGGCATGGCGGGTCCCAGTCCGTCTTACGCACGATTTCTTGTTATATAGGTATATAGAGAACTTGTTATAATTATACAGATAGATGAGTGGTAATATCACTGGGCAGGCACGCCGACGACACGGGTTCAATCCCGTAGGAGCCCCTAAGGTCGACTCAGCCTTAATCGCTAGAGGGCGGTAGTAACATCAAAAATGAGTAGCAATGGCAACATTGCGATAGTAATCATAGGTTCGGCGGAAGAGACTGGCCACCGTCCGCCGATGTATGGCTTAGCCACCTATGGGCTGCTGGCTACTAAATACGGGGATCAGCACCGGACCCTACGGGCGTGAGCCTACGGGTGAAAACCTTTACTTTACTTTGTTATAATTATACAGTATAGATAGTTCGTATTTTCACACAGACTTAGGCCTACTTAGCCTCCTAAACCACTTAAACTCACATTATTATAGAACGCTTGATACTTAGACTAGTAGAGCCGATCCTCAACCACCCCCCCACTTCCACCTCACAAAAATTTCTCTGCAATTTTACACGAATCTAACGGGTGGCCCTGATGGCAAGTGGAGGCGTTCACTCCCCCCCCACAAAAAAAAACTCCCCGTGGCCTCGCCACTGTCAATACTATAGTAGGCCTATATGCTATAGGCCCTATATAGGGTAACAAGAAGTGATGCGAAGTTGTGAACTACGACAAACAGAGTTATAAGGGTTGCTTCCCGTGGAAATCGATTTATCTGTCTCATTAAGAGAAAGTATATCTGGTTACCGTAGGCCTAAAGTTTCACTGAATGCGCTGATTCAGAAGACGGCGTCAACGTGGTGCTACAATTGACGTTGGCAGCAAAGATCTCATACGACATACGCTGTTCCGTCGACGTGGAAAATTGCCGATATCGATAGAGCAGAACAAATGGAGCAGTTTGGACGACGTGGGAGTGACAGTTGAAGCAGTAGGCCTAAACGTATCCAAAGGCTATCTCGGAAAACTAGGTTATTGAAACTGAATGCGGAGATTTACTGCATTGGTTTTCAGACAGGGTTACTCAGCCTCTTAAACCACTTTAAAATTTAATCACATTAATATTTAGCCACACCGATACCAAAGGAGTGAAAGGACTTTCAATAACATCGACCGATATACGAAATGCTAATACCGACATAAAATACCGACACCGACCCACAACTAGTCCGGACCAGGGCGGCTGCCGGACCCTAAACACATCCTTCTGCCATAGTTTTTTTTCATTTTTAGATTGCTATTTGGTAGTAGTGCCCCGATATCCTGGATTTGGACTTGGTTCTTATGCGATCAGGCTTTGTCGTGCCATCGTTGTAAATGTCGCATCATGAAGTGTTGCCATAGAAGTTAGCATAGACTTTAATATCACAAGACAGAGTCTATGGTATCAGAAAGTGAGGCCAGTTTGCATGGATGGTGTGTCAAGAAATGTTTACCCCGCTGAAATCTTGAAAATTTTGGTACACTGTTGGAACGGATATCGTTTAGCCGTTTAACTTATTTAATGTGGACTAGTTGTTTACACTAGTTGTGTAATTGATCGTCTGATTTATGCGAATAGCCGCGACGTTGCGCAGTCGCTGCCGCAAATAAGCCTTCGAAAATTACATAGACATAGGTCACATAGTAACATAGGCTTATCGTCGTATAAATCAGCACTGCACAAAACGGCTTCAAACTCAACTAATAATCGACCTAAAAATCTACTTTTACGATACGATTATAGTATTTATATTCGGAAATCAATAGGCACGAATAAGAATTGTGGAAAAGATGAGTGAAAGATCAAACGGGACACATTTAAAGCAACTATGGTACACCATATTAAAGCGGTGACGTCGTCCATATCTAAGTAGGCGCTGCACTCAAATAAATATGATAGCGCTAAAGAATTATGAGGTCTTCAAGATATCTGCGGGGTAAACATTTCTTGACACACCATCCATGCAAACTGGCTTCAACTTTGGCCTGACTTTGCCATAGATAGACGGCATCCAGTGTATTATAATAAATCTATGGAAGTTAGAATGCATAACTTACTTTTAATGCAAACAAAGATGGCCGACGCCCAGGAACTGGAGGTACTGAGAAAACTCGACAAAATCAGCGAAATACGGTGAGAACTTAACACCACACTCGTCGTTTTTAAAGATTTTATAACTTAATACTGGAGGGCCGTTGAACGCAATCCACGTATGCACATCAAGGCAATGCTGTGATGCATTGTTCGATCAAGTGGTTTGACTAAATATTTTTCTGCCTTTGTTATCATATAGAAATTGTTAAACGATGTTGTCGGCATTACTCATCAATTCTATTGTAAGAAACAGCAGCGATCTTTTTCTTTGAGGTCTTTATATAGCCTTTGTCAATAGTTATTTCCTATCGATCCTGTAGAGCAATTCTGTTATTAGAGATCTGTTTGCGAAGCCTTTAATTTGGGAAAATTCGAAATCTTTGGCTGTCTGGATAACAAGATAGGTTATGAACTAATCGGTATATTTAAATAATCGGTAATGTGCTTTCTACTTTTATTACGCTTATATTCTCTTCTGTAGTTTGTATGGGTTTAGAGCTTAGACTAAATTTAAGCCATCTAAGATATGCCTGGAAGCAGAAATAAAGGATAAAGCAGCTTTTCTTATCAAGTTCTTATTCTTTAGGTGGTGTAAAATGATAACATAAAGATAATACCAGTACCCTCCGTATGGAACCAGTTGGCACCCTGCATGAGTGATGAATTTTCAAATTATTTATATATGATCTATAGCATGACAGTTGTTATGAATAATGATGTGTCTTTCTGTTCAATCTAGTACCCGGACTGCACATCTGAAGAAGCTGCAAGAGCGACTGTGTTCCGAAATCGCTTCGATCGAAAATGAGGAGAAATGCTTGCAAGAATACAAAACTGAAATGGAATTGCTTCAGCAGGAGAGAATGGCTCACGTGGAGGAACTGAGGCTCATTCATGCTGACATCAATCTGGTATTTTGTGATATTATGCAAATTATATTATTTCTTAATAGGAATGTCATAAAAAGTATCGGTTGTCTATGTTAGAGTATATCTTTCTTTCACTTTTGATCACTTTTGATCATTTTAGTTTTTCAGTTCTAATTGGCTAAATTTTTCAAATTCCTAATGGTTAAAGACCATCGGTACAGATATTTTGTGATATTTGCTTGACAGTACCGGTAGTCATGTTCTGTTACTATTTGCCAGTTTCTAACACATTCATCCTCATCATCATAGTTGCTTTCTGCCAGCTCATTAGCGGCAATAGCTAGACATGAAGCTTCTCCATTTATGTTTTTATGTTGTTAATCTCTTTCCATCGATTCCTGATATCTGGTATCTTTCATAGTCTTCTTTGATGTTATCCATCCACTTTTTCCTGGGACTTTCTCTTCCTCTTTTGCCTTCTTTGTATGTGTAGAGTGCTTTATATGGGAGTCGGTTGTCTCTCAGTCTAGTTACATGTCCATACCATCTAAGTCTTCTTTGGATTTTGTCTATTATTGTCTCTTGTCAAGCAGATCCTGTTTTTATCCTTTATGGTTGCTGCTTTTATGTTGTATTTATCACTCTAACGCATTACTTGGTAAATTAAGGCAGGAGAATGTTATTTGTAATAATTTGCTCTTGGAACCTATAGATATTGGCTGTTTCTGGAAGTGTTTCCTCTCCTCAAGTCAGTTTTGGTGAAATTATATTCTGGAACTGTCAGGTCTCATTCATCAGACACGAGAATCTGTTGTGGATGGGTTCATTGTAATTACAGTAGAACCTCGTTATATCGAACTCGCTTATATTGAATCCCGCTTATATCGAAGTTTGAGCGCCGGTCCCGCCAAAGCAGTGCTAATGATACAGGGATCGGATATAACGAACCTCGGATATTTCGAAGCATTTATCACAGCCCCTTGAGCTTCGATATAACAAGGTTCTACTGTATATTCTAGAAGTCATTAATATTGGAGCAACTCTTGTAGATGGAAACAACAATAAAGCAGGCAGATGAAGAACGAAACAAGACATTGGAGCATGCAAAGCAAATTTACGAGGAGCAGGTGATGGTCAAGGACCAAGTTGACAGGATGAGGACGAATTTTGGCCTGGATCCAATACCGGACAAGATGTCCGAAGGAGATGAGAAACTTGTCTTCAGGTTGGATATGCTGATTTGTTCTAAAGCTTCATGTGTTTAATACACAATGGGTGGGCAAAATATCTTTCCCACGGGACACATGCGGCCCGTTACCAAATTCCATGCAGTCCGTGAGGTCATTTAGAAATATGCATACGACTGGCAGAGTCAGATAATTTGAAATTATTTCATGAAAATATGGCACTTTATTTTAAAATCTTAGAAAGGGTTGGCAGCGTCTGGGGCAATAGAAGGATTGTGACTCCAACTTCTCCCTGAAATGTCTTGACAAGCAAAAGAAGTCTTTGCAGTTATTGCATCGCATTATGGCATTGCAGTGATGGATTCCGATTCCAAAGAAGTACTTAAAATTCTTCATTTCCCACTTAAACTTATAAGCATTTTGACTTTTTTATGTGCAGCCTGCCTAATATAGTATTAGATTTCATGCAGCCTTTTAAAAAAAAAGTGTGCTCACCCCGGGTTTAATAGTTTTAATTTTACACTTTTTTCTTCTAGAGTTAAGTAACAGACTGGGAGATTTTTAAAAATGAGAGTGAGAATCACCTGAGAAGCAGAAATATTTGAAGCAGAAAGTACCAGAACCA
Source organism: Metaphire vulgaris (assembly GCA_018105865.1). Lineage (NCBI taxonomy): Eukaryota > Metazoa > Annelida > Clitellata > Crassiclitellata > Megascolecidae > Metaphire > Metaphire vulgaris. The sequence goes on from CM030833.1 coordinate 26,136,519, forward strand.
GGCTGACATTGATTATGAAAATAATTGTTTATGTAGAAGTATTGCTGTATGAGATTGCAGTTAAGAAGTTGGTGCACTGTCTGTTATAAATATGTGCTTTGTTGCATTATTTGACAGATTGTTTGAGAAACAGAAGATGGAATTCCAGCCATCTCTTGACCTTTCCGAGCAAGTCTTTCCACAGAACCTGACCACGGCCACAGCTTCACTGGCCGCTGTTCCAGTTATCCCAGTCACCAGGCTTTTGCAGCCGAAGCCCGAGTCGCGACATTCCCCCGGAGTCAGCGCCGGGATGAGCAACTCAACGCTTTCTTCAGCTGCGGCTTTTCGACAGCAGCCACCGCCAATGAAGGTAAAAGTCCGGTTGTGAAAAATAGTTATTTCGTGACGGTGTAAGGTCATATCGCTATATCATAAAAGTTATGTCTTTTCCCAGAGCTGCAGGAATGTGTTGCTGATGTTGCCACTTCCATTTTACAATACTCATCTTCACGAAATTAATAGCAATGCTGTTTTTCATTTCACTAAGTGAATCCGGCCCTGTGGAACTCTCTTCCAAACTATGTGACCGGAGCAGACTCAGCTGGGATATTAATTAGAAATCTGAAGACATACTTATTTAATATAGGATATGAACTGTGTTAAGTGCTTTTGTTGTAGGCCTTAGCCTTGTTCTACTGTGCTATATAAATTGTCAATAAATAAGTAAACACCAGAAGTAAACACACACACACACACAACTGAGTTGAATGGGTGAACATTGGGACAGAAGCAACATTGAAGTTTCTGCTCTCTTCTGAGATTTAAAACAGTATTGCCAGCTACTGCACCATTTTATTTCAAGTGCAGCCATATTCGTAGAAATAAAAACCAGTTTATGACAGACTGCATTTGAAAAAGTAAAATTTTGATTTATTGTCTATGCTCCTTCTCTTGGCGCTTAGAGACTGTTGGTGTTGTTTTGCTTGATTTTAGAACTGCCTTTCCTGTCATCAGCAGATTCATCGCAACGCTCCGATCTGTCCGCTTTGCAAAGCCAAAAGTCGATCTCGTAATCCAAAGAAACCGAAGCGCAAATTGGACGACTAAACGAGAGAACTGATCTCAAGCATCACCTCCTTGTCTGTGGTTGTTGTCTTCCAAATGACATTTCATCATGTTTTTCAGATTTTATCATTTGACTGTGGCTTCAAGTTGAAGATTTTTTTGTACTGTTAAATTCCCAGGATATGCTTATCTCTCAGCAGAAGCTTTCCTATTTTGCTGAAGAATCTCATTGAATTTGTTCATTTCCAATCATTTGGGCCTACGATACATAATTGTTTGAATCTGAGTTTACTGGGTAACGGCTAGTCTGAGTTTTGACTTTCGACCGTTTGTTTTGATTTGATGTTGTCTTTGCTTGTTGTCTTAGTTATCAGACTGAAAAGTTGTTTAGATTTTTGTCATCATGCACAATATTTACATTTGTGCTTTTTCTGTAGGTTTTAACATGTACCACTGGATATATAAAAACAGTTTCTATTTGGATATTATCTCAAAAGTGGTTGGAATTCTGATGAAACTCTATACTTTAAGGAACCTGAGTAATAGAATTTTTGATGCTGCTCATTATGTCCGAAGATTGGCTTTCTCATTCTGCAGTAACAGAATTTTATAAACTTGTGTGAAAGAGTCAGTGTACCAGTATATACCATGACTTTTTTGGTGTGCAATAGGAAAGCCGTCTTTCACGTTGAGCATGGCTGGTGCCTCAATTGTCAACTGACAACAGAAGAAGCACAGTTTGTTTAGATTCTGAAACCTTGATGGTTTTAACTTCAAGGCATTGCTAGTGTGCATGTGTGCAGGCATGCTTTGCAGTTTTTCATTAAATATAACAATATCTTATATACAGCTTTTTACAAGAAACCGGTTTGTATTGTGAATTGCTTTCAAGTTTTTAAATGCTCGACAGAAATTTAGTATCAGATGCTGGATATCCTAAATCATGACGTACAATAATTATTGTAAGTTTGAAAGCATTGACTTTCATATCATTTGTCAACATCTCTATATTAAAGTGTTATTTAATAAGAAATTTAGAGGTTTGATTGTATTTTTGGTGTGTTTTCAAGTTCCATATGTTCTGTATTGATTATGGTCCACATTTTATTGCTATGTATGTCATATTATGTATTGTATGATTTGATTTGTGGTTTTTCCATCCTGTAAACGGTTTTTAGGTGGCATTGCACAGAGAGTGACAACCATTGACAGTGTTAGTCTTGTAATATTGTGAAAATGATACTTAGCTTTTCAGGGTCAGAATGCAGTAGATGATACAGACTTTGAAGTAAGTCTATTGATTGGAGATGCTGTCCGACTGTTCAATGGTTTTATATCCATGAAACTTGCAATTTTAAAGCTTACAGGCGAGAACCTGAAATTTTTTTCTTAATAATTGCATCACTTTCAAACGTTGCTGAAGAAATGTCTCGTCTGCTATGGGTCAGAATACTTGCCTGTAATTCCCAGGTAATAAACATGTGAGTTTTGGTGGACCTGGGAAACAGAGAATGAAACCGTGTGATACAGGTCGAATTGTTGGTGCTTTCAGTCATCACTCAGATGCTAAATAAGAGAATGTTCTAGCATTTAAAACTCTCCCTAAACTGCTTAGGGTACTGTGTTTGCAGTAGTTTTACTGAGACCGCCACTGACAGTTTGTACAACTTTAGCACACTGCTACCAAAGGTTATACTGTTATATTATTATTATTATTATTATTATTATTATTATTATTATTATTATTATTATTATTATTAGCTGCTTTCTAATTGTGTATTTCATTCAGCAAACCAATATATTATGACAAGGTAGGGTCTACTAATAAGCAGTAATATATACGCAACTTAGGGGCCTTTGTCGACTAGGAACCATGGACATTATCAGGCTTGTTGGCAAAATCCGGGCAGATCAACCAGGGGCCCCTAAATAATCTTTAGGTTTATTTATGAGAAATATAGTTCAGGAGAAGAAATATTTCAAAAAAGTAAGGGCAGAAAGCTGCAACAACCGTACGATAATATGACTATTATAGGTGACGAACTTTTATTTTTGTTGGGACTTTTCGACCAGATGTCATCCCTGCTGTATGCTTTCTTTGCCGCTCGGGGCCATCACATGCCCCCTACCCCACTGATCATAATCGGTTGCAAGGCCATTCAGTCATAGATATTAAATATTGTATAAGCCTATAGGATAGCCTATATTAAAGGTCAATTTATTTTTTATTCTGGGCCCAGTGGCGGTTCCAGGATTTCTTGGTGGAGGGGGGTGGGGTGGGTGGAATGAATTCATAGAAAGTTGAATGTTGGTGAGGGGAGGGGGATGAAAATAGAAGAAAAACAATTAATAAACTTTGCCGAAAAGGCTGAAAAGTGAATTTTATCCATAATTTGACTAGACTTTTACCCCAAAATAGGTTTCACAAGCAAAAAAGTCCGGTGGGGCGGGGTGCGTCCCCACTCATCCCCCCACGTGGAACCGCCGCCACTGTCCGGGCCTCCTACAGATCGCCGGGGGGCATTTCTAACCTCACAAATGTCCCTATACATGGCCAATACGCCCCTAATTAACGGTTGCCCGTGAATTCCTTCGGACTCGAGATCGGCTGCTAGTGTTCCCTTTCATGGCAGTTCCGGCTCGTAGTTCATTTCGTGAACGAGTCCTATGGCGAACAGATGCTTGTTACGGAACACGGCCGAGGCCATCTCGTCTTCCAGCGGGTCGGCGACCGTTCGAACGGCCACGTGCACCTCCTGTTCGTTGTCCTGACCGAGGATGACGTTGACGACGGTCTTCGGCTTCGATCCGTTCAGCTGCTTCGCCTTGCTTCGGATCGACGCGCACAGGCGACGGCACAGCTGGGCGCAGATGGACGGGTCGTAGCGGGCGTGGCGCAGGTGTAGCTCCAGCTCCCGGCGGATCAGGTCCTCGATCTCGTGGCGTCGCGTCGACGGGGCGGTCTTATTGTCAGCGCCGTTCATGGTCTCCGGATGGAAACTGGAAACGAGCGTTTTACTTCGGCTGGAATTGATATCTTGCTGAATGAAATAATATTATTGTTATCACACAATACCGCTGTCATATTGTCTGTCTGATAACTTATCAGACATAGGCTAATTATAGAGGGGTAACTGAAAGTTGACAGTTGTTGGCAAGGGGAGGGGTCAAAAATTGCCCAAAATTTGTTGACATAATTAGTGGACAGCCCCATAGTCTGGAACGTGGGCAGCGATACTGATTAATTACTTACCCTCTACATTCGTAGACTAAATCCCCAAAATGCGATCAGCAGTTTGTAAAGAAGTTCGGTTACGATTTTATAGACTTAAACAGACGAGTGATTACAGCTGGTTCGGCCATTGGCGGCTCCAGAATTTGGCAAGTGTGGGGGGGCGTTGGAGTGGTAACCTTTAAGCATACATGTGGGCCAACCATTTATTGATAGGCATGTAGTAGTACGTATATGATCTCCAGCAGGGGACCCACGGGAGGGAGACGTTCAATAGGGGAACACGGGCGGCGGGCCCCCATATGTGGAGCCGCCACTGCATGGGTTCGGCCCTCCTCGACCGAACCGCCTGTTAATTAGTAAAATGCCGAACGGTCCGCCGGAACAATTTGTCATATCATGGCGGTTCAACGGCATATTCAAACCGATTTCAAAATTAATTCTAGGCCTACTATGTTAACTTTAACCTTGCTTACTTTTCTAACTTTATCTTGACATTGCTAAATTTCGTGTCTCGCTGTAGCCGCTAGGCCTGATGAGCTGGCTGACAGAATGCAACTATGATGACGATGATGATGATGGTGACGACGAAGACGATGATGTAGTTGAAGTAGTTCGAACCTCCACTGCTTTGCAAAAATATTGATCGTTGCCCGTTGGCCTAGCAGTGGCGTAGCAATATGCTCGGGGGCCCTTGGCGAAAAACGGACAGAAGACCCTTTCCAGAGACGATCTGACAAGTTTGCGAAAATGTTGACGACCTTTTTTGCTTGTCGGTCTTTCTACCTTACAACTTTGCGAACATTTTTTTGCTCGAGTCGGGGGGCGGGGCCCTTTGCGGGTCGGGGGCCCTTGGCATTTGGCCAGGTTGTCCATATGGCGGCTACGCCTCTGAGGCCTAGGTTTTATGATCTTAAACTGCATGAATTTAACTTCAATCATGTTGTGTCATTGATATAGGGGCCTATATAAAACCCTACTCAGCACAGACAGACAATTAGGCCTAACTTCGAGGCTGCAGCTCGTAAAGTTACTTGTAGGCCTAATTAAAGATTTAAAATTTAATAATAGAAGAAAGGTCATAATCATAATAACCAAAAGCGATAGACAGACCTTACCGTCTAATCTTCTTTGAGTCCAGCTGTCGATGAATTTAACGCATTGCTGACAGTTTTATCTGCAGAAACGAGAGATGTACTCTCATCTCGGGGTTCTGTTCCCACACACCTAAACATTTATTCAAATTAACGTACGCCGCTGAAGAATTTACTAATTACTTATTCGGCTGCGAATAATAATTATATTCTGTTGCCGACGGCGTATGCGATCACGTGATCTCGTCACGTGCTCTCAGGTGTCGGCGGACTGTTGCTCTGTAGCGACACGGTGCTTCATAAAATCGGGACTCCTTTGTATCTGGTTATAACTTTTACAAGTGTAGACCGATTTGAGTGAAAATGAAATCACTGTGATCGCTAGAAAATTGCTTTTATGCAACGTGATTCTCACTCGCATATTTTCTAGCAAAAATTTATTGCGCAATGTAATCGCAGTTACAACGTGCCGGGTATTTTACAGCCATTATTAATTCGTTGATCCCGGCATAAAGGTCCAGGGGCGGTTCCACGTCGGGGATGACTGGGGATGCATCCCCACCGAGATTTTTTTGCTTGCGTTTCAGGGGGTTTACCGGTCCGAGTCGTTACGCCGCTACATGTCCGCCGCCTGGTATTTGTATACAAAATAAAGATCTGATGACCTTTTTTGCTTGTCAGCCTTTTTCGGTATTTCATTTTACATACTCACCAACTTCCTAGAAATTCATTGCATCCCCCCACCAAGAATTCTTGAAACCGCCACTGTGAAGGTCAGTAGCCTACTACAATGGGGTAGCATGGCTTACGAGAGATCTTCTGCCTGATATCATGTAATTCTCATATTACTTCATGTTCCAAGAGGATGGGGGAGGGGCCCAGCACATCGGACTTGCGACGCTGTCGAAATCCTGAAAGCTGTGACGCCAAATTTGTGACCTAAACCTAATGGACTACAAGATCTGGGCATACAGCGCGAGAATGGGTCTACAAGACAAATATCAAAGACATCAGCGAGACTGATCGAGCCACAACAACGCTGACTGCAATCATATTACGACGTGAGAAGAGCATTTCGAAAATATACAAATGAGAATTAAATCGCTTAGAAGCAAATCTTCTAGCGAACACAGTGATGTCATTTTCATTAAAATCGGTCTACGCTTGGAAAAGTTATAACCAAATACAAAGGGATCCCGATTTGATGAAACACCGCGTACAGGTGCAGGTAGTACGAATAGACCTACGATCTCTGTCGGCATCGATCTACAGGTATCCACAGGTAGGCTAGCGTATCCTAGCCACGAGCGACGCTCAGACGAATTCCGCTACCTGTAGTATAGACACCGTTAGTTTCTCAGCATCCAACGATACATCGATAATAATAATAATAATAATAATAATAATAATAATAATAATAATAATAATAATAATAATAATTGTAGTAGCCTATTACTAATAATAGATCTACTAATACTAATACTAGCCTACTACCACTACCATTACTACTACTACTACTACTACTACTACTACTACTACTACTACTACTACTACTACTACTACTACTACTACTACTACTACTACTACTACACTGCTCATCACCACTGCTACTACTACTACTACTACTGCCTACTACTACTACTACTACTACTACTACTACTACTACTACTACTACTACTACTACTACTACTACTACTAATGCACTTATATAGCACCAGTTCTAATACCCAAGGGTATCAATCGATGATACTTCAAATCCATCCGCAACTGACCAGGTTCATTCCAGAGATCAGTCGGAGGAGAGGGGAAAGCCGCAATCATCATCCGCAATTATCAGACAGCCGGAGAAGGAAGAGTGGCGACACACGGACATATACAGGTGAATTTAGACCTAATCCAGAGGTGGCCAACCGGCGGCCCGCATGCGGCTCCCGGATACTGATCGGGGACCCTCAGGACACCTTTCCAGGTAAATTTTATTGGTCCTATTTATATACTTACAATATTGAGTCACAAGTAAGACTTTTAGATCTTGTGCTCAATTTAGTCTAATAGTAACTTTCTGTAAACTGCTGTTTAATTTTAACTGTTACCATACAGTTACCACCGGTCCATGGCTGCAGTGACTGTACTACTGCTGAAAACAATGAAATGCATGCAAAAGGCACCAAAACATGTGTCCCCCCGCATGCTGATCAAAATTTATAATGACCCGCTTGTAACAAAAGGCCACCACCGACTTAATCGTTCGATCTACATCGCGCTTACATCGCATGGTTACCCGCAGCGGCGACAGAAGGCTTCGAATTAGAAATGAATGGCTGCATAGGTTAATATATGTGGCCCTCAATGTGGATCGGTCAGAACGTTGCAAATTTCTGAGATGCCTGAACCCGTGTCGGGGGATATATACGATCCACCGCAGTGAAACAGTAGGGGCCTACGTTTGCCTTGCTAAAACCACGCAGTGTAAAATCTGATCGTCACATATTTCACTGCGCATGCCTCATTTCGATTGATTATGCAGAATCGTAGAGTGGAGGTTTTATATGGCTGGCGCTTAGTACGGTGTGCAGATTCTCTTAAAACATGAAAGAAATAAAGTTAAACGGACCTGGTCACAAGCTGATTGATTCAGCTATCTATTTCTCAATCAAACAGTCTAACTTAGTCCCCGAAACCACATGAAACCAGGATAATAAAAAAATAAACCGTCACACTATAATATTTGCATCTTTACAAGATACACACATTTATATGATGTAAAACGTTCTCGACTTTAGCCGTAGCTATGTTATAGCGTTTCATACATTATCTATGTAATAATAATAATAATAATAATAATAATAATAATAATAATAATAATAATAATAATAATAATAATAAATATAATAATAATAATATATATACACTGCATGTTCATAAATACGCGCACAACACACACACACACACACACACACACACACATATATATATATATATACACAGTATATGCATACATCATAGTGCATATATAGATTGGCCTAATAATTACACTGGTCAACAAATTTTATGCAAGTTTTTGTTTCCTCTACAAATTTTGGTGAAACTAATAGATTTTGACTTGCTGAACACAAATATGTAATTAGAATTTCTGTATCACGTAAGGTTTTTAAGAAATCGACAATTTAGCATTTAGTATTGTAACGTCTTCTGCAACATAATCCTACAGAAGGATCTAGGCAAGAATGACAAGGCATGAGAAAATTAGAAATGTTTTGCTGTAGATTTTCGTTTGTAGTCACTGTCCTGTGCTTCACGTATCAGTGACCAACAGTAGTCTCCGAGCATAGACGGACTCCACTTTCCCTGGTAGCGTTTCTCGATGCTGGCAATGTCTTTGTGAAATCTTTCACCATGTTCATCACTGACGGCGCCGAGATTGTCCGGGAAGAAGTCCAAGTGAGAATGAAGGAAGTGTATCTTCAGTGACATGTTGCATTGCATTGCCTTGTAAGCTTGTAGCAGATTTCCAACTTGTTCAACATACTTTGGCGCCTTGTAGTTGCCCAGAAAGTTAGCAACAACATCCCTGAAGGCTGTCCAGGCAACATGCTCGGCACCCTGCAGAAGGCCCTCAAAGTGACTGTCCTTGAGCATCTCTCGAATCTGTGGGCCAACAAAAACGCCTTCTTTTATTTTAGCATCACTGGTGCGTGGAAACCTCTGTCGTAAGTATGTAAAGGCTTCACTTTCTTTGTTCATTGCTTTGACAAAGTTTTTCATTAACCCAAGTTTGATGTTCAAAGGTGGGAGATAAATGTTCTTCGGATCAACGAGAGGATCATGTTTAACGTTCTTCTGTCCTGGAACCAAGTCCCTGCGAGGTGGCCAGACCTTTCTCACATAATGTGAATCGGCTGTCCCACTCGCAAAGAAAGCAGCAGTACTTGGTGTAGCCTAGCTGCAGACCGAGTAGAATTGCAACAACTTTCAGATCTGCACATAAATTCCAGTTGTATCTCGAGTATTCTATGTGTTTCAATAGCAGCTGCATGCTCTCATATGTTTCCTTCATGTAAGCAGCATGTCCAATGGGTACTGAAGGGTATGGATTGCCATTGTGCAGCAAAACAGCCTTTAAACTTAACAGCGAAGAGTCAACAAAAGTCGCCATTTGGATGGATTGTGCTTGCAGCCGAAAGCAATCCATCAATGTCAATGCAAAAAGTAAGACTGTCGATTTTTTTGAAGAATCGAGTCAAGTCTTCATGCCGTTTACGAAATACTGAAATTTTTGTGCCTGGAGAGAACAGATTCCATCCTTGCAACCTAGATCCAAGCAATTCTGCTTGATTTTTTGACAAATCTAAGTCTCTGACAAGATCATTGAGCTCTGCCTGAGAAATCAAATGAGGATTGCTGGATGTCGATGGCTCAAACTCTGGGTCTTCCGTAGCTGAACCATCAACTATCTGCAGCATTTTATCTGTCTCTGCATGCTCGTCCTCGTCCTCCAGTGTCCAAAACTTTAGGGGTTTGGAACAGGAAGACTCTCGTCGTGTGGAACTGGTCTCATTGCCGAGGCAAGGTTAGGACACTCAACAGACTTCCTATTCTTTGAAGAAAATCCTGTAACATTCGTCATGCAGAAATAGCAATCCGTTACATGATTATTCTGCTCCCTCCATATAATTGGTATGGCGAATGGCATGGATGGACGCTTACCTGCGAGCCAAGCTCGCAGACTGGTAGCACAAGATGAACAACATATATGAGGTGCCCATACTTTGTCCTGGTCGCCAATTTTGCATCCAAAGTATAACTCATATCCTTTCTTTATGATTGCTGTCATACTCCGCTTCTGTGATTTCAACGTAAACTCTCCACAGATGTAGCAGAACGTGTCACTGCTATTGCGACATCGACGCGACTTTTCAGAAACTTTAATTAAATTAGTTAATATATTCAATTCACAGCTAGCCTTTAACTAAACAGTTATATCTCATCAAATAGAAAGACTGCAGCTGCTTCCTGGTGCTGCTTGGTATTTATATATAGGACTGCGTAACCATAGCAACAATACATGCGAGGCATGTAGTCTTGAAGACAGGTTTGGGCGCGTCTGGGCATGTCTGGACATGCCTAATTATACTAATTTTAAAAATCCATGTACTTAAGTGAGCCAGCAGTGCAAATTACATCTGTTATGGCGGTCACATAAGATTCTTGCCTAACCTGAATACCCATAACTCAGATAACTCTAATAAAAACCACGATTTTAAAATTCTTATAATTTTAAATTTTAAAATCAGCTTTTTCTCAAAAACTTACGTGATAGGAAAATTTCAAAATTATTCTTGTAATCAGCATGACAAAATCTACCTGGAACACCAGAAATTGCACAGGAAACAAAAACCTTGTCGACCAGTGTTATAGGTCTACGACAACGTTATAGAAATTTCTCTTGACAATCCCATCGTTTTTGGTCATTCGTCTCTCTCTCTCTCTCTCTCTCTCTCTCTCTCTCTCTCTCTCTCTCTCTCTCTCTGTCGTCATCATCGTCGTCACGCATTCACGTCACGCACGTCAGTCGATGGAGAATTGCGTTCTCACGATTCCATCGTTATCTTCCGACCGAGGCACGCATCGGCGCCTTCGGATCTCGCTGATTTTCACCGAATCTCTGTCCTCCGTAGGGACAAACGCAGTAGGACTATAGGTCTCTCTCTCCCTCTATCTCCCTTTCTCTTCCTCTCTCTTCCTCTCTCTTCCTCTCTGTCCCTCTCTCTCTCTCTCTCTCTCTCTCTCTCTCTCTCTCTCTCTCTCTCTCTCTCTCTCTCTCTCTCTTCTCTCTGTCAAAACCCTTACAGCGTAACTGTCAGAAAACTCAGTGGCCGACAAAATAGCTAATAATGTGAGCGCCAGAGATGTACAGTAGTGCTTGGTACTTTTACTTGTACTCGAGTTGTGCTCGAGCACAATTTTTCAGTACTTGTACTTGTACTTGGAGGTTAGGTACTTGTACTCGAAATTTTTGGAATGCATGTACTTGTACTTGGAGGCAGTGTTATTTCTAGAATTTTGAATTGGGGGGGGGGTGTCGGGAAAATCTGGGGGTGTCGGAATTTTTAAGTCTCTGCCCGAATCAAGTTCCAAAAGCAACCAAAAAGCCTTAAAAGTCTCAAAAAACTTTGACGAGAGAAAAAAGGTCATCCTGGAATAAAAGTTGAGGGGGTGTCCTTCTCAATTTGGGGTTGTTCTGAGCTAATTAATTAGTATGCATTTTGTATGCTTAACATTATCGCATTACCAAATTTGGGGTGTCGACCTCAAATTGGGGAGGGTGTTGGGGGTGTTAGGGGGGTGCAAAAATGTCCCTGCTTGGAGGCCAGGTACTTGTACTTGGAGGCTAGGTACTTGTACTTGTACTTGAAGTATTTTGTACTTGCTACATCTCTGGTGAGCGCTGCTTTCTATTGGGGCAAAGGGTAAGGAAGTTAAGGAACATGGTCGTCGTCATTTCTATCTGCAACTGTCTTTTTCTCTCTAATAGACAGACTGGTCGGAAACCGTTCAAGACTATATCCACAGAAAGTAAGCGTTTAATCTCTGCATTAGCGGAGACATCACCAGTGATTATACCCAGTCACCAGTAGGTCTATCTATGCAGACTGCACGCTTATCTACTGTAGGTCTATATATAGGCCAATGGTCGCAATTGCAGTCGATACCAACGAAGAAAAAACATTAATTCCCTGAACAGTGATCGGAGATTTAGAGATTTATTTCCTTAGTGCCGCTAATCCGATAATTTCCACCCCAATCGATAAAACAACAATAATTTACCTGACATCTTTCGTTTTACACCATTTCTGTGTCGACCTATAGGCTACTTCGAGTGTTTTCACTGGACGTTCGTTTAGAAAGAAGTCAGTCGGACGTGAACTGAGAAATCTATAATACTGAATATGATACATGCAGTCGACGACAACGACGCGTGACCTCATCTTCGTGAAATATAGGTCCGGCGTGGTTTCGGCCATCGTCGACCTCTTCACTTCGGCATCTCTCCCGGCGGTCGTTTCGTCTGCCAACGCCTGCTGCGACCGCCACAAATCACAAACCGCGAGCAGACGAACCAACCCCGGGTGTCGTCGTCGAAGCAGACGAGAGGGAAACCGTGGCGCGGCGCCGCCGCCGACAGCGCGGTCGACGGGGTAAACGTTAAAACGGTCGAAGTCACGGCAGCGTTTATAGCCCACGTGTCTCTGACGGTCCTAAGAGTCAAAATACTGTAACGGTCAAACCAGTTACCGCTTCTTTCGTTAGGTGCGGACTGGTTCCATACTCCGGACTCCATACTCTAATGCTGTTTGGATTTGGTGCGCCATCGGCTGATGCCCTGGGCATTATGATAGTGGCGATATAGAAGTTGATTGATTGATTGATTGATTGATTGATTGATTGATTGATTGATTGATTGATTGATTGATACTCCAGCGTCACCACTTCTCTCTATCTTGAGCTGTTCTTTTCACGGTCTCATAATTGATCTAATGATCTTTGCTCTCAGGTGCATTCCTGCGACTTATTATTATTATTATTATTATTATTATTATTATTATTATTATTATTATTATTAAAGTTTCGAAAGTTCCGTGGAAGGCGAATGTGTTAATTCTCTGGAGTGTCACGGATATAATAATAATAGTAATAATAATAATTGTAATAATAATAATAATTTATTATATTGTTATTGAGAGAATTTCTTTAGTGTCGCTGGCACGGCAAAGGCCAGAAGTCAAAGGCGCTTGACAACAGTCACTTAGGCCTAAATGAAAAGTGAAATAAGTGAGTCTTCAGATTACGCCTCAATTTTACAATGGAGTTTTCTATCGTAACATTGTCAGGTTGTATGTCCCATAAGTATCCGTCGGTAGAAAGCCAGATAAACAAGGGTCAATTTCTACGCTTTTCTGCGTGGTTGATGTTGAGCAGCATTAGACCCATTCTGATAGCGCCTATTCGCAGTGGCGGCTCCAGGATTTGGCAAGTGGGTGTGACAACTTCTAAGCATGGGGGCCAACTAATTGTTGCCTAGGTATGTAGTAGTAAGTATAGGGTCCAAACAGGAGGCCACTGGGGCGCTGGGCATTCAATCAGGGCACGGGCCTCTCGGGCCCTCCATGTGCAGCCGCCACTGCCTGCTCGTCGGTTTTGTTTCATCTCTTCGCAATAAACTTTCACAGATTGAAAGTTGCCAAACTATCTCCAGCAGAGAATAGCCGTCGAACATTCAAGCGACCTATTTTAAGTCGATTTCTGTAAAATCTCGGAACTCGGCATTTTGCACTGAAGAGCTGAAGGGGCGGGGGTCTACGACCGCCCTGAATCATCTAACGCCCTCCCTCCGACCCACGCAGGGCCTGTTTTAAGAAAAAATTATCACTGCACTAAACTCAGAGAAAATTTGCGGACATTCGCGCAAAAAACAAACAAAAAGGTCGTCCGAAAATTGATCACTGCGCAAAGCACAGAAAATTGCATTTTACCACTGCACATTTTCATTTTACCACTGCACATTTTCATTTTACCACTGCACATTTTCATTTTACCACTGCACATTTTCATTTTACCACTGCACATTTTCATTTTACCACTGCACATTTTCATTTTACCACTGCGCATTTTCATTTTACCACTGCACATTTTCATTTTACCACTGCACATTTTCATTTTACCGCTGCTCATTTTCATTTTACCACTGCACATTTTCATTTTATCACTGCACATTTTGTGTATCACTGCAGTGAGTGCACGTTAAAACAGGCCCCGCTGCGACCAGGATCTATTCGTCCTGCTACCCTTCTGGCTTTCTGACCATTCATCCAGTTTTATCTGGAGACGCCGTGCGCCGCGCAGAGCAGTTTGGGCGTCGTCGGGTCTAACAGAAGATCTGACGCCGCGTGACCAGGAAGTCCGAAGTGCGCACCGAGTCGAGAACTTTCTTATTCTTCTGTTAAAATTCCACGCAGAAACTGGGGAAGGGGGAGGTCAAATAGATTAGAACGCCGTTGTTTCCGTCAACAGTTAATTTCATGACATTTATCGCAACCTCAGAGCATCCACCTAATAAAGAACTATACGGTAAAATAAAATTATGGTGCGCCTTACCTTTGAGTTACTTCAAGCAATAGATTTCCCATGAACGGCTGAACGCGTTTAGCCTTCCAGAAGCTAAGAACGGCTGACAAACGTTGCTGGTTGTTGATGGGACTTTGAGACCAATGTGTATAAGAAACTTAAGCCCTTAAAACTAAGACTTTAGGCCCGTCCAAATATAGAGAACTGTCGTACACTGTAGGCCTCAGGGGCGTAGCCAGGAATTTAATTTGTTGGTATAATGTTATTGGGGGAGGTATAAATCTTAAAAATCCTTGAAAATCTTAAAAAACACATTGAAAATTTTAAGGTAGCCTGATTTTTTTGGGTGTGTGTGTATATATATATACCGATATACTCCTCCCGTCACTAAGCCCCTGGTAGGCCTGCATGATCGTATCGATCTCCAGCTGACGCCTATGCAGGGGCGTACTGGTCGTACAGTGACGTGGGAAATTTCCAGGGTCTCTTGAGGGCAAATACAATTTATGGTCCCCCCTAAACTGCATATTCGTTATTGTGTCAATAACAGTCAATATAATATATTAGCTTGTCTAATGAAATGAATCGCAAAGGGATCACGAAGCTCAATTAATCAAAATGCGCAGGAAGTTTTGCAACTCTGGTGGCCGATGGATGGCCTCTGGTGGAGTCAACCATTTCCACGGCCTCATTTTGTAGCGTCACTGCACCTATCCTTCTTCGGGTATTGCCTAATTTACCCAATGTGTGTGTGTGTGTGTGTGTGTGTTGTAGGTTTATTTATAGACGCCCTCAGTTTAATGGTTTGAGGGTCACCGGCTTGGTTGCCTGTATCTTGTGGATATCGCTTGATTGTCTGTGTCTTGTGGATATCGCTCAAAGATGCCTTTAAATCAGTGGTTCTCTTAACCGGGTGTATTTGTACCCCTTGGGGGCTACTTGAGGGACGTTGTAGGGGTACGCAGAATGATCCGGAAATAAAGCCTATTTTAAAGACTTTCACTTCAACGTATTGTGTACAGTACAGCAGTGCACACTGTGCTTGAAACTGTACAAACGTTTGTAATAGATTAGAAATAATTGTAAAAGAAAAATTCAACTTTCTGACTTGTGCACAATATTTTTGACAGAAGTACGTTGCAGTCTATAATAATAATCGTTCACTGTATTACGTAGCATACACTTTAGTCCTCATAATTATAAGGTACTGTAGACTGATATATCAGGTAGCCTATATATTTCGCTCTCTTATACTTGTTTCAGGGGTACGTAATCACAAAAAGTTAAAGAACCACTGTTTGAATTAGACGGCTCGTCTAAGCAGGCACAGACAGGGTTTAATCTAGGCCGTTTCGGAGGGGAAAATTGCCCTTTCCCCCCGCCCGGAAATTTCAAAATCCCCCCGGAAATTTTGGCATACTACATCAACTAACAGCAGCCCCCTAGCAGAATTCCCCTCCAGCTTTGTCAGTTCCCCCCACCACCCCGGCTTTTTCAGTCCCCCGGAGTCCAGGAGTCTAGATTAAACACTGGGCACAGACAGTAGTTATGCAACGCTTGTAGCTCAGCACCGTTCGCAGATTGAAAGCCACGTTAATAATTACCTTCTTTATGTGTCGTCCACTATCATTCATATTCTTCCAATTCTCTCTATCTGCTGCTACTCGTTTTAGGCTCCATAGTTGTTAATTTACCTCTCTGTCTGTCTGTCTGTCTCTCTCGGATATATATATATATATATATATATATATATATATATATATATATATATATATATAACTGTCTTTTATTATATATACACATTTCAAAAAATTTATGCATATACAGTGTATATATGTATATAGCATCTTTTCACAAATCTACTTTACACTCTGAAACTGAAAGCGAAGTTTCTTTACGGTTACGAGGCCGTTTCTGTTAAAATTACGATCGTGGTCTATAGCATGTTATTCGCCAGATTCAAATTCTGATAATCGTTTTGCTAAGCGCAGAGACGCGAACATTAATGAAACCCCAGCGACGGTCTTGGTTCGTACATCGACACAGGCGACTTCCTCTTTAGGAAACGCGGCTGAGAAGTCAACAAATCTGGCGTTCGAAGGTCGAGCAATAATCGGTCATGACGCCTAAATTTCGCACTTTCGGTAATAAAGTCCCAGCACTTCGTTCCATTTATATAGCGACAGCGCGACAATACGGTCGACACGTCGGTCGCCCGTTGAGTTTCAAAGCCTGTCCTTGTATTACTGCCGTTGGCTTGCTTCTGTGGTATAAACATAAAACCTCAGTAGATTGAACTGATACGGGTACTCTCTTCAACAACAACAATTAATGGTCGATGAGAGAGAGACAGACAGACAGACAGACAGACAAACAAACAAACAGACAGACAGACAGACAGACACCGGATTTCATACGGCCTTCCAGATAATAATAATAATAATAATAATAATAATAATAATAATAATAATAATAATAATAATAATAATAATATTAATAAAGACATCCATTTTCCTACAAAGAATATCCGTGACACTCCAGAGATTTAACGCAGTTGCCTTCCACGGAACTTTCACATACTACTACTACTACTACTACTACTACTACTACTACTACTACTACTACTACTACTACTACTACTACTACTACTACTACTACTACTACTACTACTACTACTACTACTACTACTACTACTACTACTACTACTACTACTACTACTACTACTACTACTAATACTAATAATAATAATAATAATAATAATAATATAACGTGATTTCAAGTGGTTTGGAAGGCTACGTTAACCAATGTACATGTAACAACTTTGATGACGATAGCAAGTAATTTGCCCACATGTTAGTTGAAACAGAGTCTAATCTAAGCGCTGTTAAGTCATGCGGTCGGTTTTTTAAAACCGCCTTCGAAGTGACGAGCAGTCGTCTGTTTTAAAGTAAATAGATAAATAAATAGAGCGTCCAGGTGAGCTCGATGACGCGCTCTTTCTCAGGTGATATGTCTGTGACGTCTTCACTGTGATTGTGAATCGCGCGGCAGCCGATGACTGCCCCCATGCAGTTAATGGAGGGGTTAGTTCCAGTTTTTCCACTGTCGTCCGGTGACTAGACCAGCTTTCGGCCGCCGGCGTGCGCGTAGCAATTTGAGTATTGTGGCATTCGAGAGGAGCGGCGTTAAAAAAATAATCTCCTTTTTGAGTGGGGACGTATCTCTACTCGCGCGCGTGTGTGGTTTTTTTGGACTGATTTCGTTACGGATTGTCACGAGTCGTTCATGTCACGCCAGTAAACGTCTCGGCCAATCGGAATCAAGATGCCACGCCTGCAGAGAGAGACCCGGTGGTTCCCCCCCCCCGCCGCCCCCCGGCGAAGGTCAAAGGGTAGCACCGGTCTGGGTTTCCGGCGATTCGCGGATCGGTCGTGGATGGTGTTTCTGGCTGTGCGTCGTCGAATTGGACGTCGTATTTTGCGACGACCTGATGACCGAATACGATTGGTGTTGATGATGATGATGATGATGATGACCCGCCCCTCCTCCTCCTCCTCCGTCCTGCTTCGACGACCTGCAGCAGACGATGCCCTTGACGAGGATCTGTTTGAATCTGGTGTTGAACAGAAGGTAGATGAGAAAGTTCACGGCCGAGTTGGTGATGACGAGCGTGTTGCTCAGACGGCTGAAGTAGAACTGAAATCCGCCGCAGTCCCTCGCCGGGTCGTCCAGGACGCTCCACATGAACCGGTTGGCGAGCGCCGGCGTCTGACAGATGATGAAGACGATGATGACGATGATCAGAACGAGGGTGACGTTGTTGTCCTGTCGCTGGGTGGCGCTCTGCGTCATCTCCACCCGCTTTCTGCGCAGCCTCTTCAGCGCCTTCACCAGGCGAATGTTGAGTACCGCCAGTACGAAGAGCGGCAGGATCAGCATGAAGATCATGTACAGTATGCTGTCGTAGATGAAGACGTACAGCTGGTTGTTTCCGAGCTCCGTTTCCGTCGGTTGGATCATGTAGGACGTGCCGTTCGCGGTCGTCACGAACTTCGGGTAGCGCTCGGCGAAACGGGTGACGTTGTACAGTACGGCGAATATCAGTACGACGGTCAGCTGCAGCTTCGCCTGGCGAACGGTGCAGAGACGCGCCGCCTGGTACGGCTTGCAGACGGCGATGTAGCGGTTGATGCCGACGAGTACCGTCACCCAGATGGTGGCCGTCTGGCTGACGGACGCCAGGGGAAAGACGTACATGTTGACGAAGTAGTGACCTTGGTCCAGGTAGGACGTGTACAGCCCCGTATAACAGACGAACGGTTCGAAGCAGTAGAGAGGAAAGACCGTGATCAGAAGTAGACTGTCGATCACACAAAGACTCTGCAAAGAGGAAAGAAGAATTGCACAACGGTTTCAATAATAATAATAGTAATAATAATAATAATAATAATAATAATAATAATAATAATAATAATAATAATAATAATAATAATAATAATAATAATAATAATATAATAATAATAATAATAATAATAATAATAATAATAATAATAATAATAATAATAATAGCAACAACAACAACAACAACAACAATAATAATAATAATAATAATATAAATACTACTACTACTACTACTACTACTACTACTACTACTACTACTACTACTACTACTACTACTACTACTACTACTACTACTACTACTACTACTACTACTACTACTACTACTACTACTACTACTACTACTTCTAAATTAATAATAATAAAGCGTAATTGTCAAATAGGCCCTATAGACTATAGAGCATAGACTATAGGGCCTACTATAGAGAGTAGGTCTATAGGCTGTCAAGCGTCTACTAAAATTTACAGAAATTATCGCCCACCATAGACACGATGTAATATTATTAACCACAATAAACATATTAATTATAATAATTTATAATTTATATTATACTAATGTATTATTTTTTATTAATATATTTATTATTTTACATTCGCTTAAATTAAAGCTAGGAAGAAAGTGATTTTAATAATTTGAGCCACAAATCCTTTATATGATGAATCGATGAATAATATTGATTAATGATTATTTGATTACTAATTAATGAAATTGTATGTAATCAAAATCACGGCAATGGATTAAAATCACGGCAAAAATCACGATATTCACGGCAACCGTGATTTCGCGATTGTCTTGCAGCCCTAATGATCATATGAGTCAGTCATTTTGCTTTATTATTTCTTGAGAAACGTTCGTCTCTCTGCGTCGCAATAAATCCATCAATCAATCAATCCAACTTGATGATCGTGAAACTTCTTTAACGCCATTTTGATAGCGTATCTAGCATCAGTCGATGGCCGCTTCAGAGTGTGAATTATAGTAAAAAAATCAAGTCCTTTGCAGTTCTTATTACTGTTGTAAATCGATAGAGTTCCGTAAGTTCTAGCCTAAGTGGCGAACGCGCTCGAAGGCAGATGTGTTTTAACTCGAGAGCCAACTACTCGAGAGTATCGCTTGCCCCTTAAAATCGGCGGAGACAGTGATCTTAGCCAGGCAAGAGGAGGGGGCAGGCCAGTCCGCTGCCTGCGCCCACCGAAAGCACAAAAGAATTGCTAAAAAAACTCAGCAGACATTTTTCAATGGATACTATTCACCTCTTCCAGTTCACCGAGAGGCTTATTATTCGTTAAATGCGATGACTGGAGGACTGTGGTGGTAAAGGACAGGCAGACAGACAGACAGACAGACAGACAGACAGACAGACAGACAGACAGACAGACAGACAGACAGACAGACAGACAGACAGACAGACACACACACACAGACACACAGACAGACAGACAGACACACACACAGACACACAGACATACAAACAGACAAACATACACACAGACACACAGACAGACATACACACAGACACACAGACACACAGACAGACAGACAGAGCATTGTAACATTGTGTATTGTATTGCTCGCAGATTAGTAAAGGTGCAATTCTAAGGAAACAAATGGAAGTTGTTTGAGATTGGATGAATACGACTGACGTCACTGAGCGCAAAGGTCAAAGAAGGTGAGCAATCAAAAGGGCGTTTGCAACAATCATTGAGCGGAGGTTTCGATGAGCACTCTTATTTTTCTTGACAAATCATCACACCCGGCTACAACTGAAGGATATTAAAAGAGAGTTTCGAAACACGATACCAAATTATTGTCGCTGCTTGGTGTACTTATTCTCTTCGGCCTTAGATTGTTGTTTTCCATTTCTTATTTTATTTTATTATTATTATTATTATTATTATTATTATTATTATTATTATTATTATTCGACGATTTGTGAAGCGCCGTAACATGGCCATCGGCCAAAACCAAAAGCGCTGTACAGTCAAACAGTCAACTATACGATATGGTGAACAATTACTGCTACTTAATTTTATTTGTAGGCCTATAGCTGGACTCTGTAATGTTCCCTTGCTCCTGACATTTTACTACTACTACTACTACTACTACTACTACTACTACTACTACTACTACTACTACTACTACTACTACTACTACTACTACTACTACTACTACTACTACTACTACTACTACTACTACTACTACTACTACTACTACTGCTGCTGC
>CM030833.1:26162639-26220139 GCA_018105865.1 Metaphire vulgaris
AAAAAGTAAGACTGTCGATTTTTTGAAGAATCGAGTCAAGTCTTCATGCCGTTTACGAAATACTTAAATTTTTGTACCTGGAGAGAGCAGATTCCATCCGCAACCTAGATCCAAGCAATTGATTTTTTGACAAATCTAAGTCTCTGACCAGATCAGCTCTGCCTGAGAAATCAAATGAGGATTGCTGGATGTCGATGGCTCAAACTCTGGGTCTTCCGTAGCTGAATCATCAACTATCTGCAGCATTTCATCTGTCTCTGCATGCCGTCCTCGTCCTCCAGTGTCCAAAACTCGGGGGAGGGGTTTGGAACAGGAAGACTCTTGTCGTGTGGAACTGGTCTCATTGCCGAGACAAGGTTAGGATACTCAATAGACTTCCTATTCTTTGAAGAAAATCCTGTAACATTTGTCATGCAGAAATAGCAATCCGTTACATGATTATTCTGCTCCCTCCATATCATTGGTATGGCCAATGGCATGGAT
Source organism: Metaphire vulgaris (assembly GCA_018105865.1). Lineage (NCBI taxonomy): Eukaryota > Metazoa > Annelida > Clitellata > Crassiclitellata > Megascolecidae > Metaphire > Metaphire vulgaris. Next base: position 26,163,123 of record CM030833.1, read on the forward strand.
GGACGCTTACCTGCAAGCCAAGCTCGCAGACTGGTAGCACAAGATGAACAACATATATGAGGTGCCCACACTTTGTCCTGGTCGCAAATTTTGCATCCAAAGTATAACTCATATCCTTTCTTTATGATTGGTTATACCAACGTAACTTCCACAGATGTAGCAGAACGTGTCACTGCTATTGCGCATCGACGCGACATTTCAGAAACTTTAATTAAATTAGTTAATATATTCAAACAGCCTTTAATAAACAGTTGTTGGCAGCTGCTTCCTAGTGCTGCTTGGTATTTATATAGGACTTGCGTAACCATAGCAATAATACATGCTAGGCATGTAGTCTTGAAGACAGTTTTGGCGCGTCTGGGCATGTCTGGACATGCCTAATTATACTAATTTTCAAAATCCATGTAGTTAAGTGAGCCAGCAGTGCATATTACATCTGTTATGGCGGTCACATAAGATTTTTGCCTAACCTGAATACCCATAACTCAGATAACTCTCGAAAACCACGATTTTAAAATTCTTATAATTTTAAAATTTAAAATCAGCTTTTTCTCAAAAAACTTACGTGATAGGAAAATTTCAAAATTATTTCTGTAATCAGCATGACAAAATCTACCTGGAACACCAGAAATTGCACAGGAAACAAAAACCTTGTTGACCAGTGCTATCGCACAAATATTTCACGCCACCTAAATTGTCACACGACAACAACTATTATAAGGTTGAGAAGAACAGTTAGCGTTTAGTGCATCTGTGGCGGTCAGTGTTTATTCTGGCCACCTAGACATTGGGGGAGTTTAACATTTGGGGGACAGACATTGAGGAGGTCATACTACTTGCTAAAATGCCAAAAAATTAGGGGATTTCAAAGTGGGGGGGATCCCCCCAGAGAAGGTCTAGAATAAACACTGTGTGGCGGTCATCAAATCTGAATACGCGAAATCGCGTGACGACGAAATCCGATGATATCCTTAACTCCACCCCACCCCATTCTCGCCCCATCCCCACCCACCCATCCCCGCTTTCACGGGGCAGGAAATGCGTCCCTGTCGACGGTGGTATATTAATTGGCGCATTACGGATATGTTAGGAAAAATTTCTATTCGTACCATTTTCTCCACCTCCTCTCTCTCTCTCTCCGTGGGCGTTTCCTCGTCGGTTGGCGCTGATTGCGCGCTGAACTACTTCCTGTTATTCTGTTATTATTCTTCTCGTCTGCATGGATGCCCTCATGAGTGTGTGTGTGTGTGCAGGTGCTCCTTGTACCGGTCTATGATGTCGTCTGCCATTCCTTTGGTCGTTCACCATTGCTCGGAACACTACAACTTTTATTAATTTGTCGCCGTTCATACTGTGGATGTGTCCAAGCACGACTGGCTTCCCGCGAATAATCTGCCTGTGTATATATACTGTAAATAATACGTATATATATATATATATATATATATATATATAATTTCTCTGATTTTTATGCGCTCTGATCTTCCCTTTACCATGCAGGTTTTCTTGTGTTGCCATTTTATGTGCATAAATTCATTTGCACAGCATTTCGAATATCATTGACTTCTTTTGATCCGACTTTTCCAGAGCTCGAGTCTCGCAGGAGTGTGACTATTCACTGACCAAGCACCACCAGCCTATGAAACGAACTGTCTCTGTTTCTCTGTCTCTGGCTGTCTGTCTGTCTGTCTTTCTCTCTGCATAAGACGTTGTGCGTAAATTTATATTGATTTCATATTTATTGCTATTGCAAATGCATACATAGGCCATGCATGCATACAATCTCTTTATTCAGAGAATCATGACAGAACACAAGTTCGTACATATCTAAAGTGTTCAATATTATATGCAACATAGTTGGAAATTCATTTATTTACATTTTAGTCCTAAATCTAACATCCTTATAGTAATGTTTTTATCAATTGCAGACTGAATCAAGTGAGGTATTCCGAGATCATGTCCACGAGGTTGAAAGAGTACTTTAGCAGAAATAAGTATATACATACATGTATACAGCACATATAATCTTGAGCTATAAGAAATATTCTGCGATTTTAAGCGAACATGCTGTAATTATGCAAGTACTTTAATTAAAATGAGAATATTGTACGACAGTATGACTACGTAATATCGTCTAACTAGTAATCGTAAATGTAAACGAGAGTCTATACTGCGCTTTGATAAATAATAATAATTATAACGCATCGGCCATCCGTTCAAAGCGCTGCGCATACCGTATTAAGGGCCCATGGAGCCGATAAGCATACGAATGCCCGGACAGCATATTTTCCCATCCCCCGGGTCGATCCCGGGTGGGTGCGAGGCGCGCAGGACGGAAAGTCTACCGGGCGATGCACGTAATCTGCTCGAGTCTTATTTGCTCGTGCACTTAAGAACCCGATTGCATTTCAAACTGTTCGTTTACCTGTCGTCTTCCGGATTCGGGGCGTCGACGTTGAGGACCGAGGTGTGTTTTGCCACTGGCAAATAATAATGGTCGGCTACTGTGATCGATTTCATGCAGTCCAGTCGCGGGTCTAGAGACGAGAATCAAAGGGTTCGACCAATCGACCCACCGACCACCGGCGATTATTCGTCCGTTCCGGTATTCTCCTCTCTCGTCCTTCCTTCCTTCCTTCCTTCCTTCCTTCCTTCCTTCCTTCCTTCCTTCCTTCCTTCCTTCCTTCCTTCCTTCCTTCCTTCCTTCCTTCCTTCCTTCACTTCCTTCCTTCTTCCTTCCACTTGCTTCCTTCCACGGGCGACAATCGGATTTACAGAAGAAGTAACGCGAATAATAATTATGCGAAGAACCGAAGAATTTTTTGACGACCTGTTTTCATCGTCGGAGATTTTTAGAAATTTAGACTTTGTCACCCAAAAATGTCGACATGGGCCCCCCTCTATTTCGAAACCCTGGCTACGCCACCTCGTCGTTTCATTATAACTAATTGAGATCGCTGATGTTAGTCCGAGTCTTACGGCAAAATCCATTTACTTACTTATTAAGATGATCAACGTTGGGGGAATTGCACCTTATGGCGGGCGTTGCATAACAACGGAATGAGCATGATTGTAAACTACAAGGCAAAGAAAAGATTACTTTACCGCCATTACTTTTCTAATTAATATATAGAGAACTACTTTCTCTTGGAAAGCAATTGATTTGGAGAGGGAACCTGAAATCACTTCTCAGCCCTATCTCAGTATTGTCGATAAAACATTGGCGATATTAGCAGGAGCTTATTCCAAGAACCGCAACCTTAGACAATAGAGATTCGTTTCTTCAAAGGTTTCACGGATTCAGAAAGAACAAAGCGATAACTCTCGCCTTTATTACAAATCCCCTGATGCCACTGTCAAAGAATAAAAACATTTTTCCGTTTCATATTGACGCAGCTAGTTTCGAAACGCACTAGCTGAACTAGACAAGCAAAGATTTATGGGACTCGGTATTTGCGTGTCTTATAGTTGAGAGATGGAACAAGTATTGGAAAATGATTATAAAGACGATTATAGTTACCAATTGGCAATTGCACATTTTGAAACTTTCTTCGGAAACGCAGACTTACTTCTTACGCTGATTAAAACCAATGAAGCAATCCTAACTAATGAATGCAATTAATTAATTAATTATCCATTCTTTCATTTAAAGTAGATTATAAATTTTATAATGATACGCAGAGCTTTCGTTTTTTATATATAAATATACTAGGGGCTGTCAATTAATTACACCAGCAAAATATGGGAGGGGTTTGACAAAGTTTGACAGTTGTTGACAGGGAAGGGAAAGGGTAAAGTGAAGTTGACGTCAATTTCATTTTTTACAAATAATCAAAAATAAGAAATTTCATGGAGTACTATTTGTTGCAGCGGGAAAAAACTTGACAAGCAAAAAAGGTCATCACCACCACATTTTGACACTCGATGAGCAAAAGAGGAAATATATATATATATATATATATATATATATATATATATATATATATATATACAGAGAGAGAGAGAGAGAGAGAGAGAGAGAGAGAGAGTTGTGTGTGAGTGTGTGTGTGGGTGTGTGTGTGTGTGTTACAATTGTCACGTTTCTGTTTAGACTAACGAAAGCAAGTATTTATCGATTGAAATATTATTTCAGAATTACTGAAATTCACCAAAATGTTTGATGCCACCATTCCTTCAAAATGTAGAACAAAACAGGAGCTCTCGAAATTCACGACCTCTTCTTTAAAAGCAAGTAGAAAGAAGCGTCTGCTTTAGACCTATACACGTTTACATAACAGGCACCAACTGAATGCACGGGGATCAGTACAGTAGCCTATATTGCATAATATATTGCGTAGAGGTTACCTTGCACAGACGATTGTATAGTATATTCCACGGAGATTTGAATAGTGCATAGAAATCTACAGCGCGTATACATATACATGTATTGTACAGAATGTCCACGCGTTTTTGACACTTCTGACATATGCACAGGAAGTTGGAAGACACAATTGAAGGTGCCATTAATGGCTGGCCGCGCAGACGGGTGAGAGAGAGAGAGACAGACAGACAGACAGACAGACAGAGACAGACAGACAGACAGACAGACAGACAGAGAGAACATCAGAAAAGTAAGGAACTAAAAGTGCCCTCATTGTCGGGCAACAACAAAGTATAGCGATGATTGTGGAGAGAGGCAGTTCATCGCTGCATCCAACCGCCACAAAGCGACGGCGGCGACGACCTGACTTGGTCCATACATTCCATAGATTTGCACATTCCATGGGAATGGTCATCATATTGCATAGAGTTTCATATTTTTAATGGAGATCTTTTCATATAGACTTTAATTAATATCACAAGACAGAGTCTATGGTATCAGAAAGTGAAGTAAGATCCCCCATTTTAAATTGTGCGTGTTTCAATTAAATATGTACGTTGCTGATAATGGCTACCATGACAACAGTGTGCCAAGATTGTTGCTATTTGGCTTCAACTTTTGGTTGACTTTGCCATCGATAGACGACATCTAGCTTAGAATTTAAATCTATGGATCTTTAATAGAAATTACATTTTAATTTAAAAGAAATTTAAAAGAATAACAGCTGATTTAGCTAATACAAATAATACATACGATGGAAACAATGAATCAAGAATACCAAAAGGGAAACATAATTCCCGCAAAGAGGTACCTAGTAAAGTAATATTTTACACAGTAATTGATTAAGTAATGCAGGATGATTGACAAAATAAACATATAGGCTACAACAAGTCAATATTGAAAGCTGTAAATGAAGCCTAACAGATAAAGCATGGAGACCTGCAGATGTCATAGAAATCTGCGCATTGCATAGAGATGTGCATACTGCATACATGTCTATTTGCTATAGATTATATATATATCACATAGATTTCCGACTATTATATAGGCGTCTCTATATTGCATAGAGATCTATACATTGCATAGAGATCTGCGTTTGCACTTAGATTGTGTGTCTTGGTTTAACGGAATTTTCAGACAAGAAGACAATATTTGCAAGCTTTGTCTTTCTTTGTGACGGGATTAACGCCAAAAGAAAACCTGGTAAGTAAGTAAGTAGTCTATTGCAAAGAATTTCATCATCAGAAGACGAAACGAAAATACGTGAAAAACAGAAGACATGATTTATGAATATACTTTAACTGCATCTGCGTAATAGCAACACATGATTCTACAAAGCTGACGATGAAGATGATGATGATGATGATGACGACGACGACGATGATGATGATGATGATATCAGATGATGATTCAACGACAAAGTAGCTTACAGCTTATAGCCTCACACATGTTACAGTCTGAAAAGTTTCCATAGCAGTCAATCTTACGACATGGGTCAATAACTAATCGATATTAAAATTTATTAACAGAAACAGAATCGACCTCCTTCAGTTAAACGCTACAGATTTTACAAAAACGACACAGACCACAAAAGACGTCGTTTATAGGCCTATTTATAATAATAATAATCTCTTTTCCGCAATTACTTTATGACTTGCGACATGTTGCGACAAGGGAGGATGCATAGGGGGAGGTAGAATTTTTCAGAAATAGCATAAAGTGCTTATTATACTATTATTATTCGCGAATCGAATTTCATCTCGGCCGTCCATTTTCCGTCTACGCACAAACAAACGACGCCTCCTCAGAGGATATAACGGAATTTTAAAAAAAAATTACAGATTAATGGAAATCGGACGCGCCTGACTCGGCCAGCAGCAGCTGCTCGCCGCTTGGAACATCAGCTAGGCGGACAGATAGCCGCGGGATCATGTCTGCGCATGAATTCTTCGCGTCGCTGGCTATTTTTACATGCGATGCGAGTGGATTGTTGGGACTGTTGTTGTTCGCTATTTTCAGGCTGTCAGGGCGACATGCAGACGCTTAAGAGAGGTGAAAGCAATGACGACGGCGAATTTAACGATCGTCGCAAACGTCTATTGTCACGGCTGACGTTCGACCGACGGCCGTAAGTCACTTCTATTGACAGTCTCTGACGACGGACGGAAGCCGAAGAAAGTGATGCCAAGGATATACAGGCGCTAAGCTCCAAAAACGAAGTGCTCGAAGGAGGAGGAGGAGGAGGAGGAGGAGGAGGAGGTTGATTATGGTTCCTCCTCCTCCTTCTAGACGACGTCATGTTCAAATGTACGTCTTGCAAATAAAAAGAGCATCCGAGATGAAGACTACGGCACCGATGACTCTGTAGACATGAGTTGACTCTGAGAGAGAGAGAGAGAGAGAGAGAGAGAGAGAGATAGCTAGAGAGAGAGAGAGAGAGAGAGAGAGATAGAGAGAGAGAGAGAGAGAGAGAGAGAGAGAGAGAGAGAGAGAGAGAGAGAGAGAGATAGACAGATAGATAGATAGATAGATAGAGAGAGAGAGAGAGAGAGAGAGAGAGAGAGAGAGAGAGAGAGAGAGAGAGAGAGAGAGAGATAGACAGAGATAGATAGATAGATAGATAGAGAGAGAGATAGATAGATAGATAGATAGATAGATAGATAGATAGAGAGAGAGAGAGAGAGAGAGAGAGAGAGAGATAGAGAGAGAGATAGATAGATAGATAGATAGATAGATAGATAGATAGAGAGAGAGAGAGAGAGAGAGAGAGAGAGAGAGAGAGAGAGAGAAACAGAGAGACAGAGACAGACAGATACAGACAGACAGAGACACACACAAATATTATATCCGTTGTGTTTACCCGCTGCCCCAACCGGCTTTAGAGATGGCAGGAGGACGACATTGAGAAAAATGGCATCTGAGCATATATTATTTTGTGCAAGGGGCATAAAACTGTCCCCGCCAGCGCTAACCAGCCAGCGCTGACCAGCCAGCGCTGACCAGCCAGCCAGCCAGCCGTCGCACCGATCCTGATCCCAAACATCCTAAGGTGTGCGGCTGGCATCGGTGGTGCTGCCCTGCTGACCTCGTGAATTTCTCGCGAGCGACTCCTGCTGCCATCTGCCGCCGATAATGGTCGTTTCATTAGCGACAGAAGCGTTCAACTGGAAGAAACGTCTAACTGAAAAGGGATATCACGAGAGTCACGTGATGATAGACGCCTCTCTCTCTCTCTCTCTCTCTCTCTCTCTCTCTCTCTCTCTCAGGGCAGATCCTCACTGAGACCACAGATCCCACTGAACCACTCTAAACCCTGTTGTTGCTATTGTTGTTTTTGTTGTTATTTTTTTATATCATCATCATCATCATCATCATCGAATCTAATTCCGCACTTTCAGCGCGGAAGCATTACGGCATTTGGTTAAAATGGAAGATCATCATCATCATCATCATCATCATCATCATCATCATCATCATCATCATCATCATCATCATCATCATCATCATCATCATCATCATCATCATCATCATCATCATCATCATCATCATCATCATCATCATCATCATCATCATCATCATCATCATCATCATCATCATCATCATCATCATCATCATCATCATCATCATCATCATCATCATCATCATCATTCATCATTATTATTATTATTCGTGTGCTGTATTCGACTCGAAGGTTGGCAGTCACAACCTGTCTTCATCGGAATCAGTTTTCATTGTGACATGGTTTTCAATTCCAGTCCATAGTATGATGTCATCTAGCTTTTGTCTAGTTGTTGTTGCTATTATTATTATTATTATTATTATTATTATTATTATTATTATTATTATTATTATTATTAAGCTACAACATCTCTACAGGACTGATTGTTTAAGTAATTGATCTCCAGTCTCCGAGAGGTTTGTGGATGATGCTCCGGTGTCAATCCGGAAACCCTTGCTATCCGGATAACCTTGCCCCACCCCCTGTTCCATTGCCGCATTCCGTGAAGCGCGGCATAAACATCCATTGACTGCTCGAAGGTAAGAAAATAGAACTGTCCGTCGGTTGACCGTGATGTATATATTGGAATTCGAACGACAACGCCCGGCGCGCGCGATGTTTATAGTGGACTGATCTTCGCCAATAAAACACGAAGACGGTTTTATGTTTTGTCCTGGAACGCTCTCTTCGCACGCAGTCGTCGGGTACAGTAGCTCTGCGATTGCTCGCATCTGGTGTATTTATCGCATTCTCAGACGCCGGATGTGCACCGAATAACGGACGTTTTGCCTGTTTATCGTCAGTGTAAATAAATACAGGTCTTGACTTTTCGATTTCTAGACCAGATTTAATATTCTATCGAAGGCCACTTCACAGCAACAATCAAATCAAAGAAGCAAAGAAACACACACGCACACACACACGCACACTCGCGTACAAGCACACACGCATGGATATATGCAACTGCGTCGAGTATAGCTGTTTTCTCAGCTCAGCTCATTTTTATTCAACTTTTACAAGTCGCAATAGAAAAATAGTAGAATAAAGCTTACTCGTCAAACAGCATAAAGTCACTTAAATCAGAAAGAAAGCATATAGTCTCAAGCAGCTGCAATGAACATGCCATTTCTAGCCGTCTACAGTGTATCTATAGACGGCTAGAAATGGCATGTTCATTCCAGTTGCTTGAAACTATGTTTTCTTTCTGATTTGATCGAATATTATAATATTCGTGTTGGATGGACAGACATCTAAAACGTCTCTGTACTAATCAGCCAAAATAGCACGCACACACACACACACACTACAGATATACGCCCTAATGGTATGAAGGAGAGGAAACTAGAATATTTTGGGCACATCGTTCATAAACATCGACACCGCCACGGCAAGTATAGGCTAAGAGTCGTGCAGTGGAATCTTGGCAGAAACCAGGAAAAGGCGTCGAACGCTGGTTCAGAGAAACGTAACGAATACTAAACCAGGCGGCCGAGATTAGTTGGAAGAAACTGATCCGAATTGTCGAAGAAGATCGGAACAGAACATCCAGACTCCAGATGCGAATCTAGGATTTAATTTCCGGGTGCTTCGCGTTCCAAAGTCCGTTCTGCCTCAGACGTGGACATGGATCAATTCTTTTTTAAAACCCAGCCCATTCACCAAACCTATCGTGATTCAGAATCAACCCAAGGGCTGTTCATTAATTGCGTTAACAAAATAGGGGAAGGGGTTTGAAAAAATTGACAGTTGTTGATAGGGGGATTGAGGGGGTCAAGAGAAGCTGACGTCAACAATTTCACTTTTTGCAAATAAAAAAGGAAATTCGTCCTATACTATTTATTACAACGAAGAAAAGCCCGAAAAGTAAATAATTAATCATTTTGACACTGATGAGCAAAAAAAGGGAAAGGTCATCACCACACAAAAACTAATAATTACTAGTAATTCTATTGCTTTCGTTCGTAGGTAGTGACTGCCCATTAATTATGTCAACAATTTTTGGGCAATTTTTGACCCCCCCTTGTCAACAACTGTCAGCTTTCATTGATACCTATAATTATGGCAACAACTATTGACCCCCCTAAGATCAGTGACGGTCCCCCTAAAAAGTTGAGAAGTTTATTAGTGCCGGGGCCCTACGCTGTGAAAACCCTGGGCCCGGGATATATTTGTCGGGGCCGATCAATGAGGTGCCGGGCATATAACAGAGGTGCCGGGGCCCGCCTGGGCCCTGCCCACTTTAACCACTGTATACACACAGACACACACACACACATATATATATACAATTATACATACATATACAAAAATTATACATTATGCATAAATGCATACATAGGCCTACATACATTTATGCACACATATATATTTATTTTTAAATATATATTTTTCATAAGTCCTTCGCGAAGGCATCGAAGGCCCCTTAAAAAATAAAAAATTGCTATGTACATACATCAGATGATCAGAAGCTAAACTTCATGCGTAGATTACGATGTCATTTTGCATTGCAATGGTCCAAGCGAAGATTCAACCTTAGAAGGGGGATTTGGTCTTCATCGGGTGGTGTCGATAGTTTGCCTATCCTTTGAACAGCGAATCTCTGGACCGTAAATACGGTTTCATCGTTACGGCTAATTTAGCACGTCCTCCGCCCACTCACAGGCGATCGTCTGTGTCTGCCTGTCTGCCTGCCTGCCTGCCTGCCTGTCTCTCTCTCTCTCTTCCTCTTCTTCTTCTTCTTCTTCTTCTTCTTCTTCTTCTTCTTCTTCTTCTTCTTCTTCTATCGGTTTATCTTCTTTCTTTTACGCTGTCGTCGTCGGGTCGTGATTCTTTCCTCCTCAACAACACACGGCAGGCGCCCGTGGAGTCGCATATATCTCTGCGCTTCGGCTGGCAGCAGAGGCGCGACGAGAAAGAAGAGCTAACTGCTGGACGCGGGAACGAGGCTCTTCCTGTGCCACCCCCGCCCCCCCCCCACCCCCCGCTGCCTTCAAGATTTCCCCGCAGAGTTTTCGGTTCGGATTTCGAGACGAAAGGAGGATTCGAAGGGTCGCTGCTGTGATCAGCTCGTAAGTCCATTCTTGTGATCGCCGACGAAAAGAAAAAAGAAAGATTTCTGTCGGGGACTTACTTCTCTGTTAATGCAAGAATTATTATTATTATTCGTCGAACTCGCAAAAGGAACGAAACTGCTGGAATCACGTGTCCGGGAGAGGGGGTGGTAAAATTAGACTTCAGAAACTGACCGCATGTGTAACATTGAGAGACCAGGGCACATTTTATATTGCAGACGAGCATAATTTGTGCAGTTGTTAAGTAAACTCAGTTTTTTAAAATGTCGGAACTTTTTCTTCGATATTTTAAAATTATATCCTAAACTGAAATTAATTTCAGAACTGTTATGGCCTTTCAAGTTTAAACCTACTTTATATCAGTATACAATAATCCGAGTTTTAATTTTGGCGGAAACATAAGTGGGCTGTAACAATATTGCATGGTAGGCCTATATAAATAAGATATTGAAAACAAATCGGGGATATAGCTGCGTTCTGGCGACTTTTTTCTAGAAAAAACACTCTGCTAACTGTACATCGTAACAACGAAATTGTGAATTTGTGTAAAATGAAGAAGAAATTTTGCTTTTTATTTATTATCATTATCAAATTTACGTCGCTCCAGTGTTATTCTTCCGTCTTAAAGTAACGGCAAGAGAATTCATAAATAGACCTGGAAGTAGAGCATTTGAAATTGGATTTCCAATAATTCTTCCTCGAAATATATTGCCATCCAACTCGGCCGCTGGCGTGAGTGCTATAAAAGCATGTCTACTGGATGTAATAAAAGGAATTGACGAATAAGTCGGGACTAAAAAGGCCTAAACAAGGATAAAGGCCCTATTGGTCTATATTCGGCGTCAATACTTCGACGAATATTCCAATTACTTTTAGGCCGGATGTCTCATCTATAGTGCTTCCCTCATTTAGAATTCTGTGCATAAATTAAACAGCAAAGGCGATATAGCACCTTTCTTTACCTTTAGACCTATTTTTCGGTTACATCGTCATGTAGGCCTACTGTGACAATTTGGTTATAGTATAAATGGCAAAAAAGTCTCATTTCTCTCTTTGGAACACTTCAGAACTCATGAAAAGTGCTAAGTAAACACACTTGACAGCTAAATCGATTGTGTGTAAATAGAAAATTTGCCAAAGTAAAACGTTAACTGTGATATTTTTAGACGTCTGGCCTCAAGAGATATTGTCGTCATTTTTCAACGTTCAATCAGATTTCTCTAATCCATATGCGACTAACGCAAAAATGGAGGCTTCTCCATCTGATATAACAATATCTTCTTAGTTAGCGTAACTATTTGAAGCCGCATTTTGTAGGCCTATTTATCTGCTCTGCTGAGATGATTCCTACGAAGTGTTCCTACTTTTCCCACGAAGGCTGACATTCAACCTCTCCTTTCTCCCTTTAGGCGCCGTCGCGTCTTCCACAGCATTCTGTCTTCTGCGACTCTCTCTGCTCTTTTGCAAGACAAGACAATCCTCACTAGGTCTTTGCATACACTGTACATGTTGTTCCAAGTCTATTCCATTCCTGATATATATATATATATAACTTTATTTTTTTTTTGGTTTTCAGTCTCTGTGCCCGTCTCTCTCTGTCTGCCTGTCTCTCTCTATCTCTCTCTTTCTTGGTTTCTCACGTCTTTCTCTCTGTGTCTGTCTCTCTGTCATTCCGTCTCTCTGTCTCTCTGTCATTCCGTCTCTCTGTATCTATGTCTCTTTCTTTCTCGCGCCTTCTCGCTGCTGTCCATTTTAGCGGATGACTTGAAATCCTGTCTCCCGTTGACCACATTCAGGTATTCAGTTTATGTTAGTCACCTCTTTCCGACTGTCTTTCCAGGTTCATCCCTTCTATCTGTTGCGTGAAACTTTCAATCTTTAAATGTCTACCTTAATCACAGAATCTGTCTCCGAAGCACAAAACAGGGCAGACAGTGACACCTAATATCGAGAAAGTGGCTTTAACCCGCCTGGCCGAATTTTAGAGAGAGAGAGAGAGAGAGAGAGAGAGAGAGAGAGAGAGAGAGAGAGAGAGAGAGAAAGAAAGAAAGAAAGAAAGAAAGAAAGAAAGAAAGAAAGAAAGAAAGAAAGAAAGAAAGAAAGAAAGAAAGAAAGAAAGAAAGAAAGAAAGAAAGAAAGAAAGAAAGAAAGAGAAGTCGAACATACCGTTCTAATTCTGCTATGAGTATTCTCGCTGCTATACCATCCTGTGTAATTGTTCCTACCAGATATAGAGAAATGCGGTGGACCCGCGACGGTGCCAGAGATGCGTGTATACAATCCAGGAGCGAACACGGGCCGACGTCTTTCCTTGTCTCATCAGCAGCGGCGCAGAGTCACAACGCTCCGTCGCCGCCTGAACCATCGATGCTCTCGTTTCTGCGCGCATGACGTCATCGTTTAGGCGCGAAATCGGCGGACGACGCATCTCGGCCGGATGACGATTAATGACCGCGTCACTGAAACTCGAATTATATTAATGAAGGAAACGGCGAACGTCTTGCGCCATCGTCAATGGTCTGCGAAACCCTCGATTTCATTTAACACATTTCCCAATATTACCATGCTATTGCCTCACGAAATGTACCTCTCTCTCTCTCTCTCTCTCTCTCTCTCTCTCTCTCTCTCTCTCTCTCTCTCTCTCTCTCTCTCTCTCTCTCTCTCTTTCTCTGTCTCTCTTTCTCTCTCTCTCTTTCTCTGTCTGTCTCTGTCTGTCTGCCTGTCTGTATCTACCTGTCTGTCTCTCTCTCTCCCCTCTAGCCTCTCAAAGTGGGGTTGTTATATAATTTTCTCAACTGCGTATAAATTGTGAAATTTTTAACAACGGCATCCATTGTGTGTGAAATTAACAACGGCATCCAGTCACAGTCACAGTGGATTAGCATTGTTTTGTCTGTCAAAGTCTCCAGGCGTAAACACACTGTAATAGACGAACGACTCTTATAGCGCAATTTTCCATTAATCGGCGGCCAGGGGCGATCTCCACACTGAGATTCCATTCGTTGCTGCATTTCAGTCGCGAGTCCTTTATATCTCTAATTAATTTGCGACAAGAAAATACAAAACAGAAACTACTTCAGTAACTGTTCAGAATTTCGTGTCACTTATGCACTGATATATATATATATATATATATATATATATATATATATATATATATATATATATATCCTCTCTCTTTACCTCTCATTCGGCTCAATGAGTTAACTGAAGCTTCATTTTTTTAATAAAGCGATCCCATGAGCGGTAGTGCCTCTGAGCAAAAATCAAAGTAATAGAAGTAGAAGCGTGGAGATTAAATGGAAGTTTAGACATCATTGTATTGCATCCAAGTTCAGTTTTCCATCCCTTGACTACGAATCTGCAGCTATACCTACAGCAGCTTCGTGTCAATAAGGGTGCTTGCATTGCAGGCGGAGTGCCCAAGTGAAGTGAAGACAGTCGGGTCTTCAATTGTCGATCAGGTTTTAAAATTATCATTCTAGAACACTGGTTCATTTCGATTAGTCATTTTTACTGTTATGAGAGTGAAACTATTTTTAGGCTATAGAATGCAACGCAATCGACAGTTTATAATTATAGCGTCCCGTTTATTAAAAATACTCAGACAGAATGAAATGACAATATAGCAACACGCGATAGGCCCCCTATATAATCGATTCAAAAGTTCTTTTGAATTGGGTCTGTAAATTAAATAGGCTACTTTTGCCCTTCAACTAGACTAGAGTACATAGCCTATATTCCAATTACAGATACAGTTACGGGTACAGTTGACTATATTCTGTAGGGTGCCGGTGATGCAGATTACGGGGAACGCAAGCGAAAGTGCCCTTGCTCAGTTGTTGAGCCTGAGCAAAGAGAGATCGACAAGAACATTATCGGTTAAAGGTCAAATCTGGGGGGGTAACCTCAATTGTCGACGACCTTTGCGATGTCATCACCAGACGAAAGTGAAATGCCTACATAACTCGAAAATTCTAATGATTTCTACCACCGACGATCGAAAGGCTAAATTTTCTTGGAGTTGTTGGAAGGTGCTGTTTTATTAAATCTGAACAACCAAGATGGAAAAAAACCCATCGAATTTGGCAAACTGTATTCGAGAAACGATGAAGTTTCAGTCTGCTTTGCTATATCGCGCGACAGCTGCACGAGTTTCTTACAGTTCTGTACACGTACACTATACACGCAGTCAACTTCTGCACGACAGTAGAACCCCCGCAGTATAGGCTACATCGAAACACACCAGTATCGAACTCTTATAATGATGCATCAGAAATTGCATTACATGTGATTGATTGATTGATTGATCGCGCGCCATTCTGCAGGTCCTAATAGACTGAAGGCTGGATGACGTTTTCACGATGGATTGCCCGCCCTACTGAATTAGATGGAGAAGTCGGCGTATAGAGAGACCGTGCATGCAACTCAACATCGTCGAACGGTTACGTTCAGTTCATAACGATCATTGTAAACGAGACGAAACGGGGGAAACAGACAGATAAAATGAAAATGAAAATCACGCCGAAGTCCAAGACACCGCGCGTTCAGGAGGTTATGCGGTGTCAATTGGACGGATTTTACCGATTCGGCTTCGCATTTGCGCCGATAATCAGAAGCTACACGATGCGATCAATGAACAGAAATTAGCTTAGCAGCAACATATAACGTGTTCTCCTCGATCCACGTCGACTGAGACAGGATCGACGAATCGAAAGCGCACACGACTGATGAGGGATCTTCCTCTATCAGAGGGTTGACAGTCACCCCCCCCCCCCCAAAAAAAAAACTATCTCTATCTCTGCCGTTCTTTTTCAGGCCCCATAGTTATTCGTTTTTGTCCAGTCAAAGACGTCGTCCATTCAGCTTCTTCCCGGTCGTCCTCAACCCCTATTTCCTTCTATTCTGCCTTCAAATATTGTTAGCGAGAGGTCACTGCTGTAGGCCTATATAAAGACCGATGCTTTTCATAATTAACTGACAAATTAATTGGTGTCTGTTTTCGTGAAAATGCTCGAGTAGACAAAGACACACGCACACATTTACGTGAACATGCGACCGTGCACTATGTATATGGACCCCAAAAAAAAAAGCCGTCGCGTCTCGCGCACTGTTGCCGTTGTTAAAAACAGGCCCCCAGGTACTTCGAAGACCTGAGAACACCTGTTATGCCCCGCCGGCGGGCATTTATCCCAGCGGGGAATTGTCAAAAATGACGAGCGTTGAAATTTAAAAAGCTCGTCCTACGTCACAGTCGATTGCAAGAACAAACATTTTCGACCCACGCACTTGACGAACGTCCATCACGTTTAAACGGGCACGCCGGGCGGCACGCACAACTGAAAAAAAAAACAACGAGAAGTCGATATTGATATGTTAAATACGCGATAATTCACTAGGAAATCCCTGAGAAATAATTTCAATCAGAAATTGAAATAACTCACGGAAATGCATCTGCTATTGTCGATTATTACTATAATATGAAAGAGGCTAGGATCGTTCAAAACTCGTGCGTTTGTATAGTTTCGTCCAAATAGAATCTAGGGAGATACTCCAACGTTGCGTCATGCTTTGGAAAAGCTTTTTTGTCGTCTTTACACTGGTCTATCGTATTTGCAATCTACATTTTAATTCCGTCGACAACAGCAGCGGAGAAACGTTGTCAGACCAACTTCTTGCTTGTAAAACTGAAAATCCTTCATATTGTTGTCGACCTACGGTCTTATCTAAATGCTTTTTCTCAACTCGAGTCTCGACGAACGATCCAGAAAATTCTCTAGTAATCAATAATTAATTGGGCGTAAAAAAGGAAATCGTGTCACTAATTACGGCTCGTAACGTGCGTGTAATGCCGGTTTTTGATTTTTAGTACAATGTGATTGGAATGTTCTTAATCTTAACCTGCATTTTAAAAAAACTGTTTTTTAAAAATCGTCGATGAGTTTCGCGTTTGATTTTCTGTCTGTTCTGTTGCAAACAGGCAGTGCTAACTCAATAATATGAAAACAAACTAAACAATAGACAAGTATTGCTTTTTAAAAAAGGTACAAACTTTAAAAGGTGAACTAAATTATTCTTAATGAATTGTTATTAATGCAGTGTTAAAAAAGGACACGCAACAACCAATTTGCCAAAGTCTGAACATCATTCTGTCAATAACACTGTAATGAAATTTGAATGATTTCGGGTATGATAAAATAAATCAACGATTTATACCCGTGACTGTGACAACCCCACCCGTAAAATGCACCCATACCCAACCCACGGGAACGACACAGACCCCTAGAATGTTCTTAATCTTAAATTGCATTTTTCCTGTTTTTAATCATCGATTCGCTGAACACAAAGAGAACCTTGTGAGATGCTTCTGATACGTGTAGAAAAAATTTACACGCAATGATCCCGCTTCATCCCCAATCACACGTAATGAAATTTATGATTTCTAACACGATTTATAAGTGACGCAGGAACGACTTGTCCAAAATTCAGTTCCACGTCCGTTCGAACACACAGAGAACCAGATATTGATTCAAAATAACACTGCTAATCTGAACTAATCAACTGATATTGATTCAAAATAACACTGAAGATGAAAAGCTGAATTTAATACTAAGTCTATACAAAGGAGCAAATTAACAGTGGGAATTTGTAATTTGGGGAATTTGTTTTTTTTTTTTGGGGGGGGGGAGGTAATTGAGCCCGGGTGCAAGGGGGGATAGAAGCCGCTGCAGAGAACTGCAGGCGGTAGAATTCGTTCAATATTATTATAATTCTGATTGATTACAGCGATGTGACATTCAGCGAAGCCGACAGAAGATTTGCACTGAACACACGGGCGCGCCAACATGTGGAACGAATCAGGTTTGCACCGAAATAGGATCAGTCTGTTAGGTTTCACTTTCCACAAGATCGACGATATGAACTTTTTTTTATTGAGTTTCGTTTCGTTTATCAGGATAAAAACAAGGCTGGCCAATAATTATTATTAAGAGGAGTTGTTGATGGAGCAGGGGATGTAAATCTTATATTTAATATGTAGCTAAGTAGCTTAATAAAAATTCTCGTCAATTTATATGCGAGGGCGGCTCATTTCATAGCAAGTAAAAGGAAAGTAACACACACACACACACACTTCTGGTCTACACGTGAAAACGTGTCTTGGAATAAGTAGAAATACTCACAAATTAATGGTCAATGGCGCTAATCAATAATCATGTATGATACCCCCATGGCCTCCGTAATTAGCCGCTGAACCCAAAATAGTTTCTCGTAGCCGTTAACCCGCAGATATATTGTTAAAAAGATCATGGGCGTCCGCAGAAATTTTTACAGAGGGTGCAAGACAGGGTCTTGTGACAAATGAAATGAAAAAAATTTCCAGGGGTTGCAAAACAGGGTCTTGTGACAAAAGAAACAAGTAATTTTACTTTTTTGCATGACTTCACAATTTTTCCATGGGGTGCAATTGCACCCTCTTGCACCACCCTCCGGACGCCCATGAAAAAGATACACTCCGTGGGCCAGCGCCCGTACGGAGAACCGAAGGGTTAGCGCCTTCAGTTTTACATGGCAACGGCTGAATGAGGGCGATCGCCAGCCTTTTCCTCTCCGCCTTTCCGTCCACCGAGTTAACACCCGATGTACTTCTTCATTCACAGCTGAGTCGACTGGGGGCGCTTGGGACAGAAACGAAACAACTGAACAGTTTCTGCCGCGGCCGGGAGTTGAACCACGGACCTCAAGATTGACAGACCAGTGCGCTAACCGCTGCTCCACCGCACGCCCCGAAATTTTGTGGCTGGTCAAATCGTTTGTCATATTGAGCATATAGATAAAAGCGCCGGTGCAGCTCTTCGGTGTCCTTGAGCAGGTCAGGTCAGCGGTAAACCACGAATGACGGGGACGTGCTTTTCCACTCAAAGAAGTGAGCAGCGATCGGATATATTGCAACTGCTGGATCCAGGCACAAAAAAGACCTCATGGTAAAGGGATATACCATACGTCTACTGGTGAGTGTGGTGCGAAAGGCTTTGTTCAGCTTCAGCAGCAGCAGCAGCAGCCTGCTGTACTAGCTGAGAGAAGTTCAATTGCACGGGTTGGGGTTGGGGGGGGCGGCCCCCTATTCGGATCGGGACCGGTCGTGAGATTCGTCCAAAACCGATAAGTAGTTGAAGGTAGGAAGGTATTTATAGATCGAGGACAGCGCGCCAGATAACAGACTTTAGAGATTTTGAGACGACGACCTTTTTTGCTCGTCAAGACTTGCAGTCTCGTATTAAGTAGCTTAGACGATATCGCGCGTGTATAGAAGTATAGTAAGAGATCATAAATTTTAACGTCACGGAATTCAGAAGCTGACGATGACGAAATTCTTGGTTTCTGATCGAAAAACTGCAACCTGTAGGCCGACCCTCTACTCGGAGACAAGTTGCAGAGCTATGGCCATGTCTGCTGTCTGCATTTTCTGTACTGTATAGTCGATGCATGTTGCGCCTGCATTATTACAGACGATGCATCACAGGACAAGACAAACAAACTTCATCCTGAGACATTCATTAACGATCACTTCTTCACGCAACAGTCATCTTTTAGGCTTGATCTTTTGCCCAGTCAACTAGTCATTCTAGTCAGAGTTGTCCTTATAGGTGTGTTTTTACGGACAGTTAGTTTAGTGGAATACGCGTGCGTTTGTTAGGATACTTTGGCAGTACTAATAAAGGGGTGTGCTAATTTGCTAAATATTTAGGTGCAGTGTTTAACATTTTCCGGTTCTGTTTGTGTAAGTTCGGAAGATTGCATCAAAAAAATTCGGCTTACGGGGGTCTAGCTAATAAACAAGACCAGCTATACTATACGACATTAACTGAGAGTGTGCCCCCAACGCAGCGAGGCCACTTCACTGCCGACTGAGTTCAGGTACACAAAATATAAACTGTACTGTATCACAGGCAGCTACATGGCCAAGCATAGGTACTTAAAAAACCTCTTACTGCCAAGCAAGATAAACACAAACGCCTGTTGCCACTTTGACGTTCTGTTTAATTCTAATCTCTCTCTCTCTCTCTCTCTCTCTCTCTCTCTCTGTCTCTGTCTCTCTCTCTCTCTCTCTCTCTCTCTCAACGGCGAACTGCGGTAGACATTGAGTCACTACTAAAATTCACACCAACGTCTTTTAACGAAACAACACGCTTGAACAGCAGCAGCAGCAGCAGCAGTAGTAGTAGTAGCAGTCGTAGTAGTAGTAGTAGTAGTAGTAGTAGTAGTAGTAGTAGTAGTAGTAGTAGTAGTAGTAGTAGTCATCGTCGTCGTCGTCGTCGTCGTCGTCGTAGTAGTAGTAGTAGTAGTAGTAGTAGTAGTAGTAGTAGTAGTAGTAGTAGTAGTAGTAGTAGTAGTAGTAGTAGTAGTAGTAGTAGTAGTAGTAGTAGTAGTAGTAGTAGTAGTAGTAGTAGTAGTAGTAGTAGTAGTAGTAGACTAGTAGTAGTAGCGTGAATTGCAGAGAATTCAATCTTCTCAAAGGAACAAGCGCATGCACGCAGTCATAGAATGAACTTCTTTAGCGCCATTACTTTGACGTTGTGTTGCTTATAGTGAGCGTGACGCAGAACATTCCTTCCTTAGGCGTATTGGTTTATATTTAGTAAAAGAGTGCAAACAGTAGTAGGCCTACCAGTTCACTTGGACGTTGAGTTAACAAATGACGCTTGGAAAACAGTTTAGCGTTAATTTATAATGAAAAAAGCGGACAACAGAGTGCAGACCAACTTTTAAAACAAGATCCCCTCGGTCGCCGGACCGGCGAAAACAAGAAAAACTTTTTCTCAGTTTTCGTAAAAGTGGCGTTCGACTCACGTCGCGGACCGGGCTTGTCATTTGGATTTTTAAAATTTTATGGCATCTTAATAAGTCGGTTTTAGACAGTTTTAAAAACTCAAAGGCATTTTTCTCAACGGTCCTGCGGACCGGCAAAAAACTTTTTCTCAGTTTTCTCGACTCACGTCGCGGACCGGCAAAGATTGGCTCGCGGACCGGCACCGGTCCGCGGACCACAGTTTGAGAAGCACTGTTCTAGATCACAGTGGAAGCGAGTGATCGACAAAACCCCATTTCCTGTTCAGGAAAGTTTTTCCACAAGCTGGACGAATCGACAAGTTCGAAGTCGAAAAAGTTTCGAATCATTGTCGATTGCGACGGTCCATTTTGCTGCACCAATACGCTCACAGAATGAACGTCAACAGTCGAACTTGCGCCAAACGAACGCATCCATTCCATCATTATTCACGATCTATTTTGTCTCTTATTGGTTGGATGTCAAATTGAAGCCATTGCTGTACTTGGGCTATTCACTGCCGCTAATGGCAGTTTTTTTTTAAAAAACAGTCACTAGATCCAGCAGCTGCAACGTAGGCACTGGCGTAGCCAATGGAGGGGGTTGCAGCCCCCTTATACTGACTGGGACCAGTTGGCGGGTTTGCACAAAAACCGTTGATAAATTTTCAGGGGGCTGGGGGATAGGTAAGATGATTGGAACAGAATATGCGAATGTGGCAAGAGCCCCTTGACGATGTTTTTTTATTGTAGTCTTTTATTGCTCGAAAAAGCTTCCCTAATTATCCTGCCCACGCCACGTGATGTAGACCTTACATAGAATTACTCGAAAGAACGGTTGCCGGGCAAGGACTATCGGAGGATCTACAAAAAACGCAGAACAATTAAACCTGATGGCAAGCGGGGCATAACACAATGGCCACGGCTAATAACAGCTGTCAAGATTTTTAGTGCCACAGTCAAAGAAAGAAGCAGTGATTTAAAGTGGCTTAGGAGGCATTACTGCCTGTGTTAATTAAGAAAGCCACTAGGGGCGCTAACAGGGCTTGAACCCACCCGCTCCGTCAGCCTACTGCTCCCGCGCGTAACCCACTCTACCATCTTCCGCCCCTTTGTTAAAGATAAGTTTTTCAATGTCACCTTTTTTGCGTATCGGTAGAGTGTTTTGAGCGTGAAAACATTGGTTAAAAGTCAAAAATATAGTTAGTAGCAAAAATAGATTTGCATTTTCCAACGGGAAAGTGCCCCCGTCTTGTCCCAGTGTGTGGGCGCCCATGCACACGAAGACACCCCACGCAGCAAACCGGCGCTCGCTCGCTCGCTCGCTCCAGGTCGAAGGCCGGTAACTTGACGCACATTGTGAACTGTGCGTTCGAATAGATTAATTATCGACGTAAACGACTGCTCTGCTGCGAATTTAATTAGCCAAAGGAAAGGGCATTCGTCATCCGAAATTTTAAAAACATCTTGAAGCGTGTAACAGATGCTCTGTGCTCGCGAAAAGCGCGGCCAATCTGTAAATCATGGGCCAAAGTGGGGAAGGGGGGAGGTGGCGCTTCAACGAAATGTAAGTATTCATCTAATACTCATGGCTGATATACGCAGGGGCGTAAACCATGGGGTGGGACTGAGGGGGTACCATAAACCCCCCCCACCCACCACCCCAATGTTTTGTGCTTCTTTGCTACTTTAACAGAAAAAAGGTCATCACGAGTTTTTGTGTTTCCTGTGCTTCTTTAACGTTCAGTCTTATAAAAAAAGACTGACCAGCAAAAAGGTCATCACTAGGGTGGGCATACTTACAATATATTTTTCTACCTCCCGTTCTCCAATGCTGGTGGGAAGGATTACGCCAATGCTAATACGAATATGGGCATGGCGTTCAGATCGCTTCCACATACTGGGGTCATACAATCAATGCTTTTATTTAATTCGACGCAGAATACAATGCACGATGATACACAATTGACCGTTAATTAATTAGCGTCCATTTTGTTTGTTCGGCTGGAGAAAGATGAGCAGGCTAATTAACCGGTTGTCAGAGGCATAGCCAGGAATTTGATTTAGGGGGATGTAAATATTGGGGAGGGGGTACAAATCGTCACTATAAACCATATAAACCACATATAGGGCCTAACCAAATATAAATATAAACCACATAAAAAACTTTAAGGTAGGGTGATTTTTTTGGGTAGGGGTATATACCGATATACCCCCGTCGCTATACGTCCCTGCCCGTTGTATTTCAGAAGCAAAACTGATTTGACAACATGATCGACATTTTTAAAAAATTACCAACATTGAGCTGATGATATTTGGGTGGTATTTGAAAGTCAGGAGTGGATGAATAAATAAAACCAAATTCCCCGTGATACTTAAACGGTGATGGCCGGAAAGCAGTTATCAGAAATGTCCCTTTTCCACATTCAAATACCACACCGTCTGGATTACGATTTGATGGTTCGAGATTTTGAAATTGTCTGGCTACAAAGGCCTATGCCAGCCGCTGCTTCTGTCGCCATTTAAGGCGTAGCCCGTCTCCTGTCTATGGCCCAACACCCTCTTCAGCAGGACACCAGCTCTGTCCAGAGATAGGCTACGCGGTCTACCCAAGGTTCGCTATCGGGAGTTCGTAATTCCACCGGCGTGGAAGTTAACATTAAAACGACATAAGCAACACGTCTCTAAAACCTTGTTAACATTAAATCGAGAATTATTCTTTTGATTCCCTTATAATTGATGTACTTACCGCGGTACCGAGGATAGATCATCATTGACGTAGTCACCTGGAGGGGCCCTGTTCTGATTGGGACCGGTCGTTGAGTTTGCGTAAAATTTTTGAGAATAATTTTTAGGGGATAGGTGATGATCGAAGAGAATACGTGAATATTCATTCACGTATTAATTCAATATTCATTCACGTATTCAGTTGTCATGGGCACATATTCATTCAGTGCGAAGAACCAGTGGCGTCATTTCACACTTTTATTGGGGCGAGAAAATTTTTTTTGCAATTTTTCAATTTTTGCAAGTTTTTTGCGATTTTTCGACCTGACGAGTTTGAGTTTCCCAAAAAAGTTGACGACTTTTTTTTGCTTGTCAGACCTTTTTACGATTAGTTACTTCAGATTTTGCTCGACATCAAGCACATAACACAAACATGCCCCCCAATTTTAAATGACGTCCCTGTTTTTTGCACATCAATACATTAGAAATTAATATTTTCATTTCCTTGGGGGGCCGTGGCCCACCACCCCCCAGCCCCCCAAATGACGCCTCTGCGAAGAACTCCTTGACGATCCTTTTTCTGTTCGTCGGAGACTTGCCTCTCCGAAAATGTCGATGTGCCCCCCTCCCCCCATTCCGAAATCCTTGCCACGCCACTGTAGGACATACAGTACTTCCGGTATTATGAACATTTTAAAACGAAACCGCATACAATTATCATCATCAGAAAGCACATAAAGCACAATCGCTTTACAGTTAGATTACTACTACACACTCGGAAGCAAAGCGCGTAGACTGGAGTCTAGCGAAAGAAAAATTAAGCGAAAAAAATCATGTCTCTTTTTCTCCTACCACGAGTTCTGGACGTCACGTGGTCTCCGAAGCCATTGAAAGCTCCTAACGACCGTGTTTGTTCTTCATTTCGCCTCCCTCCCGGCCCCCCGAGGAGTTTCGGCTCGTCGTCAACGACTGAGAATAACAGCGGACAAACGGAAACAGTAATTGCGCGCGTGCATACGGCGCGTGGAGTTTCTTTATAAGCAAGCGCCGGCGGTGGGCTCAGTACGAGGAGTTGCACGCATCGAAAGCAAAACGATTTCGTCGTCCGGTTCTATCCGTCCAACGCCACCCGCGCCGGCAAAGAACTCTATAGCGATCATTCATTCGCAATGCACACACACACACACACGCACACACACACACACACACAAACACACAAACACAAACGCATACAGAACGGCGAAAGTTGACTTTTCTTCTTCTCTCGCCGAAGTTTTCTCTCTAAATTCTAAAGCTCTAATTAATTATTGACCGAATGCGTGACCGCCCAATCGACCTCATTGAACGCGCAATTCTTAGAAGACGTTGGTTGTTTCGCCTTCTTAGAAGACGTTGCGGCGGCGGCGGCGCCGGCGGCGGTTGCAGCAGCGGCGGCGGCAGCAGCGGCGGCGGCGGCGGCGGCGGCGGCGGCGGCGGCAACAGCTGTCTGTAGGCGTCAAAATAGTCGAAAAGAACCTACGTTGTTTAGGCACACGACAGGCTGTCTGGTTATATCACACACACACACACACACCAGAGCACACAGACCCAGAACACACTCACGCGCACAACACACATACATACACACACACACACACACACACACACATACATACATACATATATATATATATATATATATATATATATATATATATATACCCTGTTAGCTGTACAATTTCTTCCTCCACTGCAGGTCTAAAGTATCTAAATTTTGAAACTTTTGGAGTGGGTATGGGGATAGTCTAAAACCTAACTTTTTTTTAGACAAATCTACCAGATTAATAGACAAAGTATTTAGTACACTATTTTTATTAGACTTATAAATTAAGGATCAAGACACGTCTTCGTAAATAAGCTCGAAGCACCATTCAGACTTTCTGACGTATAACAGCGGACGTGGAATCGGTTTTTATCACGGAGAAATTGTGGTAAATCTTATGCAGATCCTGAATACAATTCAGGCGACATGGGTGCATATTGAAAACAATGCTTGCTTCGACCGATCCGCTGTCGGCTACCAGCTGGCGTTGCCTAGTTACCTTCGACAACAATAATTTGATCTCAGTTGTCATGGGCATGGCGCGATTTGTCGGGGCGGAGGGCGGAAGTGGGTAATCTTCCTCCCCACGGCTGAACTACATCCCCCCACTGAAGTGGCTACTGACATCCCAGCCAGGGAAGTCAATCTACCCCACCACAGTGACAGGAAAAAAAATTCATTCACCTTTTCAACCCTCAGCAGAGGTAATTCATTGAATTTCAGCCCTCAACCTCCCCAGCTTTTCAGCGCAACACTGGGAAAAATTCATTCACCTTCCGAAGCATGAGTAAAAGAATGAAACTTGATGTTCGATGGTAACTGAGAACAGATTTATCTTAATCTTTGAAAAATTACCTTTGCTGCTGATTAAACCATTTATACATCGTCATGTCCAGACAATAAAAGTGGCAGATCATTATTTGGTGACAGAGCAATAGCCTAGTTTACCTAGCAGAACTGTGCAAAGTAGATTCGTCACTAGCCTTGGATCAGTTCCGACAGTACAATGAGGACAACGTGTAAGTAATCGGCAATGTGCTTGCTTCAGTACTCAGTAGAATTCAAATCCTGCCTACCTCGTCAGCTGAATGTGAGCGGGACTTCTCGTGCATGAATATAAATGACACGCCTGTTAGAAATCAATTCAGTGTTCGAATACTTTCATCTCTTAATTGTTTTCGAGAAGGTTAATCACCAACGCTGTTCAATCATGCCAGTTATGCCTAAAAATTAGTATGCGATGGGCAGAATTCTGCCTCAGATGCACCAACTGGCAAAAATACTGACGAGACATCTGTGTCAATTCCTGCCATGGCAACTCTGTATTAGTGTTAAATGATAGTTGCTTGAATTTAGTTGCAGATTTTCAATTGTTGCAACTTGCAGTTGCCATATTACATTTCTGGTTTAAATAAATGGTGTGTGACAATTTATACAAATAATATTAAAAGTTAGAGCAAAGTTAGTGCATTGGGCCATGCATTTCCCATGTTCTCCCATACTGTTCGTCATGTCCCCCCACTGCTCGCCATGTTCCCTAATGCCCCCTCCACTGCTCCGGGTCACAAATCGCACCCCTAGTCAATGAAATGTGATTTTGCTCTCAATCAGCGGGGAAGATAAAACATACAAAATAGCGAACGGGAAAGTTGATGTGCCATACGATCGATTCATTACATTGACACACTGTAGGCAGCACAAGAGGCCACAACTGCAAATTGTTCAAGCAGAGGGTGGGTCCAAGAAAGAACAAGTTTTTAGTGTAACTTGTAAGGACTGTGGACAATTTGAACAGTTTGGACGAGGTGGAAGTGACAGTTGAAACAGTAAACGGATTCAAAGGCTATCTCGGAAAACTACTGTAGGTTATTAAATGTGGAGAGTTACTACAGTGGTTTTTCACACAGCCTCCTAAACCATTTTAAATCATATTATTATTATAAGATGAATGGATCTGTATAGTACGTAAGCAAAACAGGCATATTTTCAACCCCTCCTGCCCCTGTTTGCACACCATACATACACAAAATCTCCTAAATCCAGCCCACCTCTCCCTCAGTGTGTACGTACCATATGGATGGACCCTAATTAAGATTAACAAGATTGGGGAAGCCATCTCTGCATGGCATCTTAAAATGACATGCAGGTAAATCATAAAATTATTTTATATACAAAATATTTCATTGAGCAGTTACTTGGACTGACATTGAACAGTTTAAACCATCACAAAAGATTCATCTAAAAAACCGAAAACTTGACATATCTGAATGGAGATGAGCATGGTTATTTCTAGGACCAAAACCAATTGATTTTTCATAAAAAGAACAAGTACAGATATACCGTTGCGTAGATCCAAGAATTCGTCCTGAACTTCATTAACTAATGCTTGCAATATCCAGATAAACACAGAAAGGGTTCCACACAAAATTAGCTTCTTATGTTAACTCATGAAGAAAGAAAAGAAAGAAAGAAAGACTGCTGAAAGAAAGAAAAAAGAAAGAAAGCTTCATTCTGAAAGAAAGATTCTTCATTCTTAAAAATTCTCTTTCTTAAAAATTGTGTCTAGTTTACATTGAAATACCTTCATCACACTGCAGAGATTTTCAAACATACATACATTTCCCCGACTTACTTTCTAAAGTATCGAAGCTGAACAATTGCTCGTTCTTTTTACTTGCTGTTTCAGGTTTACTTAATTTATAGGCAATATTTTTTTCTCCCTGTTTGTACCAATTGTTCTACAAGACATTCCTAGTTTTCCAGGTTCGTACTGCGACCCAATATAAAAACCCATGGTGACCCAATTTTGGGTCATAGCTGGGAAACCATGATCTATGGCCCAGTGTTTCCCAAACTGTGGGTCACGACCCGGCCCAAAAGTGATTCTCAAAGATCAGTCTAGTGGTTCGCGGGGTAGCGCGAAATTAGATTCAAAAGTGTCATTTTCTAAGCATTACCACAATGTCACAAGCCTTGAAAGTTGCAAGCAGGCTTAGGTTTTAAGAAATTTATATGCCTGAAATCCTCCATGCACGGCTTATATTAAACTGATTAGTGTTTTATATAATTTTTGGTCATAATAAGTTTGCAGGGTTGCGGCATCTTGCAAAGCCGCTGAAGTAAGTCACACATTTCTAAAATGTTTGGGAAACCTGACCTATAGTACTTTTAAAATTTAATCTTATTTCGCAATAACGCAAGGAAAGCGTATTCCTACCATTTTGCTCTGAAACTCCACTAATAGGTACTCTTTCGCTATTATGTACAGCCAGTTTCTGTTAACCTGGCGGTTAAGCGATTTTGCCATACTCATATGATTTTGAAGACGCGTAATAATGGTATGTTCTTGGAAAATTTTAAAAAGATAATTTTCCAAAATTTCAATATTTATTTCTCTTCTTTTTGTCTTATTTGACAAAAATATGAATAATTATATATAATAAATTTGCCACATTTTCATTCGAATTGAATCAGAGCTTTTGTTTTGCCATTTATTCAAAACTCAGAAGATTCCTTTCAACCAACGTTCGCCAGATGGCGTGATTCATTTCTTTTGATATTGCATGATATGATTAGGGTCGTGAAACGTTACAAAACCGCTGAAGTGGGCCGCGGTTCCAAAATTTTTGAGAAACCCTGATCTATGCTATGCAGGCATCAACAGCCTAGTTTGGCAAAATTCCGTTGCTTTACAAAGTACATATGTACTGTCTATCATTTATATCAGATGCATTCTGTGTCTAGGTTAGGGGCCGCCCATAAATTACGTCACGCGGTTAGGGGAGAGAGGATCCGGCCATTTGTGAGAAAGTGTGACGTCACGCAAAAAAATTAGGTCATGACCTTTGACCCTTTGTTTGCTTGTCTGAACTTTTATTTGTTTGTCAGGGTTTTTTGAGAGGAAAAAATACAAGGATGGCGTTTTTTGCTTGTCAAGACTTTTCGGAAGACGAAAATGGGGGGAGATCGGCCCGTTGTGACGTCATATTTTAGGGGTCCGACGTTTTGTGAGGTCGCGTTGCGTAGAGGTGTGGGGGGAGGGGGTAAAAAAGTGTCAAATTCGCATGACGTAATTTATGGATGACCCCTTACTGAATGTGGAGAGTTACAACAGTGGTTTTCACACAGGCTTACTTAACTTTCATAAACCACTTAAAATCACATTATTATTATTATTATTATTATTATTATTATTATTATTATTATTATTATTATTATTATTATTACATGTATAGCACATTGTAGTGAGATGAATAGACTACGACTGTTGTCCCTCTGAAGGGAAAGAGTCCGAAAAACGCCATCAAAAATTGTTCATCATGGATTTAAAAACTGAATCATTTTCAGACTATGTTGATTCAAGTTCACGATGCAGTTTAATCAGTTGATTATCAAATGCTTTCAGAAGTTGCAAGCAATCATTCAGGAGACCTGTAACCAGAATAACACAAAGGAGTCAGTCCTTAAGTCAAACACTATATATATATACATTATCAAATGCATTATCATACCTATATATTCATAATATACTGTATGTCAATATGTTATACAATATATTGTTAAATATACAAAATAAAGATACTGTAGTCAGTCTGTTACAGTCATTTAAGGTCATGGCAAGATAAGCCATTTTATGCTTTCTATTCATAAAAACCTCAAAGGAAAGTTTTAGCTTTGAAGTTGACAGGATATGCTTTCACGTACACTCATAAATCAATCATATCGAAGGACTTGTTGAAAGAACCCCAAAATTATTATGAAGCATCAAGCATAGGTCAATAGACACTCAGTGGTGGCAACCTCAAAAGTTATAAGTCTCAAAACAGTGAAACCTGCTTAATTGCATAGGCGCCGTGCAAGCCTTGCTTATGCGATTAACTGGGCTATGCAAATAGCCGGGAGGTTACGCAATTATGCGGTATGCGATTAAGTGGGATCCACTGTACCTTAATACTTTAATCAGTCTTGCACCAAAGGGGCATGAAGCCAAGTTTAGGTCACCACCAGTTAAGGGTCCACCCATATAGTACGTATGCACTGAGGGGGAGGATTTTGGAGATTTTTCCTATGTACACTATGAGCAATGGGGGGAGGGTGAAAATATTACTTTTATTGCGTACGTACTGTATGGATGAACCCTAAAGAAATAGCTCATAGAAATGCCTAGTTTCAGATGCTTACTTACCTTTTGCTGAGCTCTCAACCAATTCACTGTGAGCATCAAAGTCTTTGGAACTTTTCACCAAATGGTCGTCGTTGAATTTCAGGTCTTCCTGAGAAAGCCACGATCTTGGTTTCTCATCAGATGAAATTCTGTTTTCGCAAACTGACTTTATACCTGGATAACAGAAACGAAGACGAAGATCAGGAAAAGGGAGTTATTAATAAAGCAGTTTCAAAGAAAAACTCAAAAGAAACAAATAACTGAAAAATAAGACAACCGGTAACTTAACTTAGCTCGTCAAATCCAGACATGTCACATTTCATAATAACAAGCCAAAATCAGACAAATTCCACATAGTTAACCGTGTATTTAACTGTAACTCAATGTAAAATGGACGGCTATATCCGGGATCCCCAGTTAAGGGGTTAATTCAATGTCACGATGAAGATGGCAACAACAATGATGACAATACTAAATATAACAAGAGAAGATGGGCTCTAGCATGGAATGCACAGTTAATTGAAAGAAAGGAAACTGCTAATAAAATTTAGATAATTAACATCAACATGATATTAATTTATTACTGGTATTTGTCTACGATAATGATAACATTTAGCCGACCTTCAATTGTTTTGTCCATTTCAACATACATTCTAAATAATTCACTGCCAGGTCCACTCATCCTTTCTCCTAAGAAGACAGAATGCAACCATTTCATTTAGAATTTCAAAATAAAAGCAATATATAACCAACATGTTTGCAAGTCCAAAATTAAGTCTAACTTATTGCCAGCTTCAATATGAATCAAAACATTACATACAACATAAACAGAAGCTTTGTATGCCTGAGACAGGACTTAAGATCGAAACCATGGTGGTGGGATATTCTATTGTCTGGATTTTCGACATGGTTTTCCCTCAAAATTCCACTTATCACTTTGGAATAACAGTTCTTGTAAAATGCTCAGAAAGATGTATCATCCTAACTTGACATAAATCAAAAGAGAATATCACTCTTTCTGCAAACAACAGTGATACATTATTGCAAACATACCATCAAGAATAGTAATATCTGGAAGAACTTTAAGTAATTGAGACTTGTAGTCAACACCGTGGCAAATGGGATTTGTGAGATGACGATTGTCATCCTTCATCCAGAGTTCCATCAATTTCTCCAATCCAGAAAGAACTTTCAATGTATCAAAACTAGACAGCAAAAGCCAAAAATTATTTTAAATACCGCATCTAAACTCAGTAATGAAAACACTTGCGACTGCAGCTAAAAGCGAAGAAAGGTAAGGTGAAGGAAAAGGTCACTATGTTTTTTCCAACACCCACAGAAGTACTGAAAGAACAGCACTTTTGTAATCTTTGATGGCATGGGCTGACCAAGGGCAATTGCCAGCCTTTCCATCATTCCCTTCCCTCCACTTCCATGCAAAATTTCACAGCAGGGCTGATTGGATGTATGCCTGGAGCAGAAACAACCCAAAGTTTCTGCTGTGGTCATGGTCAGGACATGAACGCCAGACCACAAGACTAACAGGCCAGCTCGCTAACCATTCAGATCATGCAGCAGTAACATTAGAGTAGAAGCAACAAAGCTGATCCCATCTAAATATGAAGCAAGTACATTTTCCTTTATTCCTTAACCACCTTCAGAGCCCTTGTTGGAAAAGTAATTTCACACCTTCTGGTATTTTGAAAACAATAGAAATGGATATATTTACTTCTGTATAAATTTTATAATAAAAAAATCAGCAACAATCCTTGCACTGCTATGCTCTTTTGTAATGTCTTCTGCCAAAGGGCGATGGCTAAACAGTCATAACTTAGTGCAGTGAAAAGAACACAAAATATGTCAAAATTTGTGTAAATGAACCTCCTAAAGGTATCTAAAAGTGCTTGAAAATAACTCTTCAAGTCTCTCAAAAATTTTAGAAGAAACTAAAGGGCGTGGCAACCACCCTCCTTAGCAGTGCAAGAGTCACATGCTATGAAATATAAATGTAATTAAATGACAAAAGGCTCAGTTTGAAAACTTGATAAACGGACAAAATGAAAAATGAACATTTAAAAAATACAATGCAAAGTTGAAGATGAATACAAACCTTGGAATCAGATTTCCAGCAATGTTTAAGTAAGTTAAACTTGTCAGTGTCTGCAAACCATCTACATCAAACAAGCCAGAACAATGCTTGTCTCAGCAGATGTCACCAATAAAATTTAATCACGTTTTACGTTAACCATAAATAGGGGCAGAAGATGGCAGAGTGGGTTACGCGCTGAAGTGGCAGGTTAACGGAGCAGGTTCAAGCCCTGTTAGTGCCCCTATAGTGGCTTTCACACAGGCCGTAAAGCCTCCTAAGCCACTTTAAACCATGCTAATAAGAACCAAACAGTAAGGCATCGGAGCTGGACAAAGTTCAACATTCAGGTCATTTCACACTATCTATAATATTAAGATCGTTATCATTCAGTTGTATAACGGTTTATACACAATGTCATTTCACACTATTTTCGATGTTCGAAGAAATGGTAACAATTGTTACTACTGAGATGAATACTGTCAATTGTTCGCAGCAATTTTGTACATTTACTATATTCCAAATGGCCACATGCTGCATTTTAAATAAAATGATAAAAATGTCCATTTATTCATAAAGATATAACAAAAGACAATATGCATTCCAGCCCATGCTGCATTTTTTTAAAAAATGATAAAAAATTTTACTGAATAAAGATATAACAGAAGACAATAAACACTACAACTATTGCTGGCCTTCAAGTTGGAACAGTTATTTGTAGAGTTCACTAGACCAAAGTTGCAATCTAACAGAACTTCAGAGACAAAATGAAGATATGAGAATTAACGTTCCTATTGAAGTCTAATTTGAATGATTGTATTGAATTAACAATTATTAGAACAAAGATTCACAAAGAATTCAATACAGCTGTCTTGTATACTTCTCTTCTCTTCTCTTGTCTTGTCTTCAGCCATTTCTGTTCCAAGATTGGGCAGCACCTTCTTGGACCACTCTTCTGCATGTAATCCTTTTGTTAGTCAATCTCAATGTTGCTTCCATGATTGAATGTTCTCTATCTGCCTGCCTCTTATGCTACTTCCAGACACTGCTCCTTGTATAATTTCTTTTTAAAGACAATCTCTTTATCAAGTAATTTATCATGTAATAATATATATATATATATATATATATATATATATATATATATATATATATATATATATATAAAGTATTTCTTCATAATAAGTAATATACTCTTGGAATTTTGAACCTCGACATGGGGAGAATACCTGACCATGCATGACCCAATGAAACGACTGACCGAGATTTGAAATCCGGTTTGAAGACAAGTCCAGATGTGATAAACTACAGAGGCCTGAAAGAGGTTGAAGCTGAGATATGCTATTTCCAGACAGATTAAGGTTTTCCAAAGCCATACATTGACCAATGCAGCCCAGGTTTTTAATACCTTCATTTCAAAATCAAACATTAAAGCAGCACTAGTCACAATTTTTCAGAATTATAATAACAAAAAAACAATTCTTCCTATTACCAGTAGTGCTAAAGCATCTAATACATAGGATGCTGTTAGAAATTTTACAAATTCAAACATCATTTTAGCATTAATCAAACTTACAAATTTTCTAATTAATTAGTTTCAAGGATTACATGTTATGGCATATTATCAAATAAAAGTAAAATATGTCCAGTCACAGAGGGAATGTCTCATGCAGAATTTAGGATGCACGAAGGACACCAATGAACATCATTCCCTAAATCAAGGGGTGGCAACCGTTATTTAACTGCTGATATAAAATCTGGACCTTTTTTTTATATAAGCCTTATATACCAGAAGTTAATTTCAAAACTATGTACAGTGTTCCTTTTTGCAGTCTTTGGCAGGGAGCTTTTAACACAGAAGAGAATTCTAATAAACCACTTAATTAACTCCATTAGCGGCCATTTATTTGTAACATGATGCAAAATGGACAAGTTAACTCGGGGCAACTCTTAAAAGGTTAACACCCTGTTATTATTATTGTTATTGTTATTGTTATTGTTATTGTTATTGTTATTATTATTATTATTATTATTATTATTATTATTATTACTGTTGTTGCTATTGTTGTTGTTGCTGTAATAATTCATACCAAGAGTTAAATTAAATTGGATTATAAATACACTATCTACACAGTAAAATAGAACTATATGATTGCATAGAAGGATCACCAAAGAATTGCAACAGCTCGAAAACAGTACATAATACCTGCAAGAAGCTATCCATTGATTAACTGTTAAAATTGCAATCATTTTACTAAACCATTAAATTTTTCTCACCGTATGCTGACAGGTTGAGAAAGAATATACTTTCTACATCAAATTCACCGCTTTTTCTCTTTAAGAACGCTTCTGATATATGCAAAATTTCACCAACTAAAGAAAAATCATTAGAACTGTACACCCACATGTATTTTGACATCAGCAGCAAAATCAGCATAAAATAGATAATTTAAAAAACAACTTATCAGTTAATTACATACCTTACAATATCAGCAGCCTGGATATTAGTCTTAAATATTTTGTATCATGGTGGCATTACCTTCAAAAACTAGCATACTCTTACACGTACATTTTTTCATTTAAACTTAGCATAAGCATCCATATTAAGAACAATGTTGAATCTGTCAGGTGCCTTGGCGCAATATAAACCCTGCTATACCCAATCACTGCTCGATTCACTAGTCAATGACAATTCTCACTGGAGGTGTATTTCTACCTATACGTCCACTGGAGGTCAAAAGCATTAATAATAATAATAATGTGCTTTTAAGTGGTTTAGGAGGCTAAGTAAGCCTGTGTGAAAACCACTGATGTAACCATCTGCATTCAATAACCTAATTTAAAGTTGGAGTGAGAATAGTCAAAATCTTTCAATGCCCGTTTTGAAAATATCGAACACTGGTTCATAAAACGACTAGAAAGATATGGAAGATATAAGATAAACAGCCAATGCGCAAAATTTCGTGTAGGCGACATCGGAATTCTATAGGCCTATTCAGAAATTAAAAAGCCGAAGAACATTCAGATTTAACAATTGTAAAATTACTACGACAGCTTGTAGCCGCCTATCAATAACAGGCGCTATTTAAATGATGTTACATTACTTCCGTAGGGCATTCCCATTGAACGAAAGAACTTACATTTTGCCATTTGTACACAAAATTTACGCCGAAAGCGAAAAACAACGATTCGATAACAATATACAACCCAATTTTATCGATTGTATTCATTAAAAAAATTAATGATTATAAATTAGAAACGGTACAAGCATAACATTATTGCAATTATAAGCTCGATGCATTCTCGGTAACCAAGAAACGATGAGCGGCGCTTATCTATTAGTAAGTATGTGCCAGTGTAGTAAAAATATTCTTCTTCTTCTCAGGTGCCATGCAGTGCTGCGTCGGCGGCCCTGGTCTTCCACTTTTCACGACCTCTCGTATTCTTCAGAAGTCAGTGTTTAGAACTTTAGAAGGAAGCATCATAATGGTAACTATATTATATTTTATTCACTTGTCTGACATTTCTTTTAAACCTATTTGTTTTGTTATCGAATCCTGGTACTTTATTTCTTTTTGTTTTGTTAGCAGGTCTAAAGAGAGTTCATATAAAACTTTAGGCATGACCAACATTTCTTCAGCTACATACTTCGAATGCATGTTTTTGTTTCATATGCACAGATTTTGCAAAGATGTCCAAAATATTTTCTTATCGTGGTTTTATGTTTTTGGGCGCTGTCTACGTGTTTTCGAGTGCATTGACGGTAAAACGCCAACTGTTTCTCTCTGTGAGCAGATGTTATTATTCTGTGTTTTTGTTTATATTCGGAGATTCGTTATCAATAAACTGCGCAGACCCTGCGATCTCAGCGAAAGAACCTTCTGTCCCGGTTTTCGTTTAAAATTTGCGCTAGAAAATAGACGAGATTTTGCTACCTTTGTCGTTTTAACACTGAATTTGTATCATTAAGCGTTCCGTTTCACCCGTTTGCAAGGTGTAGACCTTTTTTCTCTGTCTGGATATGATATGGCATTTGCTATCGTTTTTATTTGGCAAAATTCATTAATCAGTATTAGAAACCGTTACATGTATTCATTCTGTTGGTGGACATGTGAAAATTTAGCTTAGTTCACTCTATGACTGGAAAAACCTTGCCATTTTCCAAGTGCATTTCTGGAGTCCTTGAGATTTGTGGGAGGAAATTTGCCGAGTAGGTGGTTATATGGCTTTCCCGATCTCCCTCTTGAGAGTATTTTTATGTTGCCGAAAGTTTCAGAAACTGAGTTTGAACGTGTGAGGCTTTCTTTTTGCCAGAATATATGACCGTGGTTATGAGTTATCAGCTGTGGTCCAAGGTTATGTCCCAGATTCCAAATTATTTTTTATTTAAAAGACTTTGCAGGAGAAAGGCGGGTCACAAACATGTTACGGGCTGAACCAATGAAATCTTATATAAATAAATATAATTTAGGTTATGATATCCAATCACTTTGTCATGAATTTATAGGATTGGTTTGCTGAGTTTGCATTATTTTGCAATTTATTTGCTCATGACCTTTAATTTGCATGAATGTACTGATGATGCAGTTAAAAAATCATGAAGTGCAGAATCTCAGACTCAGGAGGCACTGCATTCACAATAGACAGTATTCTGTGTTAATTGCCTGACTTATAAACTTCATTGGATTTTGCATGAAATTGCAACTTTGTTGTTATGTCCCGACTCAAATATTATTGTTTATGTCTTACTCAGATTTTGCATAGCAGTAGAATTTATAGCATAACAAATGCCGTTGTTCCATGGTCTGTTTGGAGGCTCTATGATCAGATTACATGAGTAGAATTGTAGCGGGGAAATCAGCACTAAATGCTGAAACCAATTTTTGCTACTTCCACTCGCTATCACTACCTAAACTTCCTGCTTCATGCTTCACTTATGCTCCACAGTTTTTTTCTGGACCTATTCACTGCTCCACTTGTGCTCATCAGATTTTGAGCCAGTGCATTTTTGCCCCATTCAATCTTAAACGATTCACTTTGGAACCAGTCAATTTTTTCTATGTGACTGATCATTATTATTTTAGTTATAGCACATCGTGGTTATTCGCAGCGACCCAATTCTTTCACTTGCAATTATTTTTGTATGAAATAAAGTGTCTTTATTCTTGATAGCAGTCTGGTTGGATCGTCGCTAAGAACACAACATCTCTTTCTGTGCAATTATTTTGCAAGTGCCAAGATGTCAAGCATTTGCGTGAAGGAAGAGTCAGCCAGTCGTCTTCTATTGAGCATGGAGCCGACTGCAGCAACATGGGCAGTGGCTTTCGGTATGATTAATGTTTAAATAAGTGATTCTGCTATTTTGTCGGAATGAGCATCTAAAAATATTATGACAATGATTATCTGCCTTACTTAGTGACCATTGACATGATTTGCATTTGATGCAATTACCAGTTAAATTATTCAATAATTGAGCTTAACATTGTTATTTATAGACCGTATTCAGCAATTTGTCAGAGTTATAGGGGAGTTCCTCTAATGGTTAAGAACAACCCCCAGTGTGGTAAAATTATTGGGATTTTAGCCATTTAACCTCTAATGGAAGAAGAAATATTGAGGTGGGAATGGTCTGACCCCCACTACCAGAATTAAAAGACCAAATGATTTTGTATTTATGTTCGTTTTTAACTCAGTGTCTAATCTTTAATTGTGAGGTCACATACTGGTAATGCAGTTGTTTTTCAAAGGATTCCCATTATGTGTCCTTTGGTATTGATATCTTTTGTGGTCATTGACATGTTATGTATGTGATAACCTGCAAGCCAGTTTATACAGTAAGATAAGTTATTGCTGTATAAAATGCCAGCTCTAGTCTGAACTGCATTGTGCTTTTGTGGCCTCTTATCAGAAGAATCGATAGCCTCATGTAGAATGATTGGCCAGCAAAACTGTGTTTCAGTGTCTCTAACCTTGAGAATATAGAATTTCTGGAGGGGCAGAGGGTTCAGTCATGCACATAAAAGCACATTTTGTACAGTTGTAATAAAATTTTGTATTATTTATTGCATTTTAATGATGTTTAGATTTTCTTATGCTTGCTTTGCCTGCAGAAGAAAGATAATGATAGGTTAGCAATGCAGTGTATTGTAACATCCTATGCTAAGTAGGTGGATTCCCAAGGAAGGGTGGCAACCACCCCTCTTAACAGTGCAATGGTTATGGCTAAGTTTTTGAACATTTTTAAAGACTTGGACATCCTTTTACATTTCAGGGATCTTTTCTCTGGTCATTGGATGTCCATTGTATAACTATGGTGAGAAAATATGTTGTCTTTAATAGATACATAAAGTGATTATTTTAATGATTTTATAAAATTTACTGATTGAAAATAGTGATAGTTATGGTCCAGTATAGTGCTCAATGCTCATGCAATCCAGTCACCATACTGATGATAGGTTTCTATTGGGAAAAATAGCTTTTGTAAATTTTGTGTGAATGACATAGCATTATATAGCTATATGGTAATAGCATCATGGCTATGTCTTTGTCATTCCTGCTATCTGTTCTGTGTGTGCATTTGCAATCACTTGTTGGTTGTAGATTGTATATGTATGGTGTTGCTTGTGTGGGTACTTGGTACAGCTGCTCTGTTGGCATTCTTTAATCCGTGGCAGGTGAGTAAAATTTCACCGCTTTTGTTTGCTATTGTAATCTGATAATTGTAGTCTCTGCATTATGCTGTGATTTGCACCATGTGCCTATGGCTCAGGTTGGGCTATAGTCTGCATGCTGAACTACTGTTTTCTGATTTGCAGGCCACAGTCCACCCCACTTATTTAAAATGAAAATGTAGGCTTATTTTGGGCTTTTGCTGGAAGCCAGTCAATGTTTAAAGTATTTTGGCAACTTTGAGACATAACTGGACATAATAAATGCCACGTATATTTGAAAGAAATAGCATGGAAGCAAAATGAATTCAACGAATAATACTAACTGCTTCTTGAATTCATTTGCCAATGATGCTGTGTCCATAGATTAGCGTAAGACTACAGGCAACATACAATTGGTGTGGGTAATAGATTCCTATTGGGCTGAAGATGCCAAATGACAGAAGTTATGCAGATGGCAATGATGAGTGCCAGTAATGCAAGTGGCATGAGAGTCCATGGTAGCTGAAACTTGCTTAGCAATATAAAAATATTGCCATTTGATCTGTATGTTGATTCCTTCAATGTTGCCCTTCTGTTATTTAGGAGGTTATCTTAGACAAGGAAAATCTTTCCCTTGTAATCAACAGGCAGAATTTCTTTCAGCGATATAATATGAAAACTTCTACTCCAGGTTAGGAATAAAGAACTTTAATAATTTTGTGAAGTATGATATCTTGGAACTCTTTAATATAATAATAATAATAATAATAATAATATTATTATTATTATTATTATTATTATTATTATTATCATCATCATCATCATCATCATCATCATCATCATTTTTGTTCAATATGCACTGTGCACAATAATTTTAAAAGACACACAAAAGTCAACTCAAAAATATGGCAGAGATTGGAAAACTATTGGCCATATGTGCCATTGAAATTGCATTCTTTTATATGTATGTATGTATATGTATGTACTGTATGTACTGCTATATATTTTTATATACTTACCGTATATGTGTATTATTGATGTGTCTTCAGTCTCTGTTTTTTGCTGTATATTGATGGTCTATGACATCTTTATACTTGATAATGGATGAATGTTGTTGTCTTTAGATGTTTGTACCTGTTCATTATCAGATGATTTTTTGATTTCTTTTTTGCAGCAATCTACGAATTTAGTAATATTCTAAACGTGAAAAGCGAATACTCATCAATCGTGTTTACTTTTGCAAATTTCGAAACAGTTGAGCTTAATGTGAAAGAAGATATTTGCAAGCTTGCACAGTTAGTAAACAGATAATATAATGGATGGCTGTCTCATAAGATTGTCAGTTTTATAAAGTTATTTCTTTGGCTGGACAATTTTGTCTGTGACTGAAACCTATCAATGGGACAACTAAGGCATGTAAGGTAGACACAGCATCACACCTACATCATCAGTTAATATGCTTAAGTGAGATTGGGGAAATAGAAGACATCAAGTGTGACAGGACAGTATGATACAAATATTTAGTTGCTTTACTGCTTTTTGAAGTTGTTTAGTTTGAGTAAAAGTGATGCTCCAATTGGCTCCAGTTCTTGTTAGTACACTGTTTGATATTAGTAAAATATATGGGCAAATGATTTAGCTGATTAAATTATCTCTGCTGACCTATAAAGTTAGTCAGGTCTATATTATTTTTATGGACATATTTTTTATTTCTATTTTTGCTTTAAAGTTTTGACAACTTGAGAAAGATTTGCTGCAGTGAAACGTTATTATTTTGTTTAGGTTGGTCGAGAAGATAAAAGGTATTTTGCAATTGGACGAAAGTCAGACCAGCTTGGGTAATCTGTCGTCGGAATCTGAGAATGGGAGTCAACACGCAGAGGCCGGAAACGAGGACGGTTCTTCTGCGACATCCGACGAGAGCTTTGAACGCATCGATTCGGCTGAACTGGCCGATTACGAGGACACCAAAGCCGCGCTAGAAAATGACATTCCTTCCGAGGACATTCAGTCGCTCTCTCCAAGCTCAGAGGAGCCAAAGGATTTGAAGTCCTCCGAGTGGGAGGAGCAGAATGCTCCTTTGGAATCGACTCCAGTATCAGTTGATCAGCAGGAACCCGAGTCAACCAGTGAATCAGTGGTCCACTCTGCTACAGAGTTGAAACCTTGAGACCGCAGTGATCTGCCGTGCTGGAATGCGAGATTAACAAGCTTATCGGTGTTGTAGACTTAATTTAGACACCTAATGCTATCAAGAGTGTGGCCTGTCATGCATTTCAGTTTGGCCACAATTTTGGCAATTGTTTTATTTCACTTATTGTACAGTTTTGAAGCATAATAATAAACAAACTTCATCTTTGAGGTTATTTTAAAATACTTGAAAATTTAGCATTGGGCTGAAAGTAGATGCCTTTTTAAAATGAACTCTGTTAAAAGAAAACACAGAATTGTATTTTAAATTAATTTTCTTTCTATTGATTAATATGTATATTGTTAGAAGACTTTCTAAAATGAAGAAATGTTGCTGAAATGAATGATTTCCTGGAATGGCTCTGTGTATTTCATATAATTTTTCTTTATACTGCATTTTCTGAATCACAAGCGCTTACTTCTCATTCAGTTTATTACTCTAATTACTGCATATTGTCTTTACCAATGTCTTCTCTATCTAGGCATTGCTCTCTATCTAGGCATTGCTGAGTTAATTAATTAGCTCTTTGTAGCATAGTTTTGATGAGTGTTGCTGTGAGTTGTTTCAATTTTTAGCAATTATTCTAAAATTTGTTTAGCAAAAGAAATAAAATGTTTTGTTTTTCAGACTGTGCTAAACAAGTTATTATTTAAATGTAAGTGGATCATTGCTAACAAGAATTTTATTTCAGGCTAATCCAGTTTGGGCTAGTCATCGTATCGCTTAACTAGCAACCGTACTACTTGGATGTAATCATTGGGAGTATAGGTTCTAAGTAGAGAATTTAGACTTGTTGTTACAGATGGCTTTGTATGATTTTGTGCTTGTATTTATCATAGTGAATTGTTTGAAGATTTTTGACAGTTAGACAGAATCACAGTTTTCATTGACTCATTTTTTTAATATACAGTTCAAACCAAGTTTTCGTCATTTCTTTTGGTCTAAAGTTGTGTTGTGACTTGTATATTTCAGGCAAACCTCATTGTGTTTTTTTTCAGTTTAGACTCGGTGTCATTAAAGACATTCCTGCAGAATTTAAAATTTATGATTATGTAAAATTGTTTTTGCTGTTTTTTCAAATTTATCTGATCTTGAAATCTTTTAAACATTGACTTTTCTGATTGCTTGTGTAGTCACTGTCAGATGTTAAACTTTAAACAATTTTAATGCATCTATACGACTTTGAAGCTGATTTTATTTTGCTGCTTAGGTGGTGCTCAAATCTGGCTGATTACTGGGGATAGCATCACAAAGTATATTTTTAAAAACTGAATTTGTGCATTATAGAGAACACAACGTGCAGACCTTTTCAGTTTGCATGTTTTGTGACCATGATTATTGTCTGCTTGGAAATTTTAGTCAAATGTGTTGGAATGCTGGGGATCCAAACAGTAACATCATCTGATTGTTTGTCTATTTGATCACAATCTATGTCACAAATCGCAGCATGATTGGCCACAAAAGCACTATTTCCTTTGAATTGTAATATTATTGTGACATA
Organism: Metaphire vulgaris; assembly: GCA_018105865.1. Taxonomy (NCBI): domain Eukaryota; kingdom Metazoa; phylum Annelida; class Clitellata; order Crassiclitellata; family Megascolecidae; genus Metaphire; species Metaphire vulgaris. The sequence continues at coordinate 26,205,779 of CM030833.1, forward strand.
AAAGTTGGGCATCAACTTCTAAATACAGTCAGACTTAAAAATCACTTGCAGTTGAACAGTCAAATTGTGCAATATTGTGCGACAGGGCTAACTGAATTCAATTATAGTTAAGACATTTAGCACAGTTATTACAGGTAGAATTTCTTTATTAATGACACCATTATGTCGTAAGTCCAGCATATTAAGATGAGCATGCAAGAGCCATTTAGATGCTGTTCAGGCTTTATCATTGTTGCTAGGGGTATCTAGACATACAACAGTCACGTACCGTAACCGTTTCCATCATTGAAGAATTCAAATAATAGGAAGTTTGGAGCTTCTATGCACGGGCGTAAATCACGGGGAGGACTAGGTGGTGAGGTACAGTATCATTTATCTCTCCAGTGTGAACCCTAAAACCGCGTCCGAAAATTTAAAATGTGTGGAAACATTTTAAAAATGTTTTCGTCGGCAGCCAAGGGGTTTTAACCTCCAAACTCCCCCTTGGCTACGCCACTGTTTTATTACGTTCCGTATTAAATCCTGATATTTAGAGCGTTTTGAGATCTGATGCTGCACGCTTGCGACTGGCTTATCGTCAACCATAGACAGTCATCTGGTCGTCTCTCTGATACCTTGCATCTCGTGCGATTGTGACTTTCTGTGACATCGGCTGATGCATCTGTGCATTTAAAGTGGCGCTAAAGAAATCTAAGAATAGGTGAGAGCTGGTGTACTGTATGCAGCCCCGCCGAGAGGGGGTTGCACGAGGGACCGGCGATCTGTATAGGGGGCCCGATGGGTTAAGTTAGGGCAGGCAGTGTTGTAAAGTATTTAAATACTTACAGTATTTAAATACTATTTAAATACTTTGTCCAGTATTTAAGAAAGTATTTAAATACTCATCCAAAATTAAGTATTTAAATAGTATTTAAATACCATAGAGTATTTAGATGTATTTAAGAAATTTAAATACTTTGGATTTATTGCAATTTTCACATAATTATAACGTTTCTTATAGACTGTTCATTTTTACATTTTCTTTACTGATGGTTTTAGACAGTTGAACAGTTAAGTAGGTCTACATTGACATTGTTAGAAATAATTTTAACTAACATTTCTTTACACAAAAATACGGTTGTGGCGAATCGTGTCAAATACATATCAAGTATTTAAAAAAGTATTTAAACCTTATTTGCCAGTATTTAAATACTTACCCTGGTATTTGGGTATTTAAATACTATTTAAATACTACCTGAGAACCAAGTATTTATGAAAGTATTTAAATACTTTCAGTGGAGTATTTATTACAACACTGAGGGCAGGGTTCCCAAACATTTTGGAACCGCGGCCCACTTCAGCGGTTTTGTAACCTGCCGCGACCCTAATCATACTGTAGCTTGTAATATTTTTAAAAAATGCATTAGGCCATCTGGCGAACGTTAGTTGAAATGAATTTTCTGAGTTTTGAATAAATGGCAAAACAAAAGCTCTGATTCAATTTTAATGCAAATATGGCAAATATATTAGACTAAATTATTTGTATTTTTTGTCAAATAAGACAAAATGAGAAATAGCTATTGAATGTCTTGAATATTATCTTTATATAATTTTGCCAGGAACATACCTTTGTTACGAGTCGTAAAATCCTACGAATGGCAAAAATCGCTTAACTATTAGGTGCTTCCTGAGACGGGACTAGAGATTCCCTATTGTTAGTGGAGTTTCAGCAAAATGGTCGGAATACGTTTTCCTTGCGTTATTGCGAACTATTGGAATAAGATTAATTTTAAAATGTACTATAGGCCTAATACCTGGCCTATAGTTTCCCAAACTTTTTGAAACAGTGACCCACTTTACTGGCTTGGATGAAACACTAATCATTTTAACATAAGCTGTGTATTACTGGAATATAAATTCTTGAAACCTAAGCCTACTTGCAACTTTCACGGCTTGTGACACTGTGGTGCTGGTTAGAAAATGACACTTTTGAATCTAGGCCCTAATTTCGCGCTATCCTGCGACCCATTAGACTGAGCCCTGCGACCCACTTTTGGGTCGCGACCCACAGTTTGGGGAATACTGGGTTAGGGTAGCGTTAGATGGGGACTCGTCGAAGGCATTGCTTGCTGAGTGCTGACACTGACAAACAATCAAAAGGTCGTCGTCAGATAACCATAACTTGTTATAGGCCTATGTTCTGGGGCAGTGGTTATCTCACCCCTTTGCCTCGCGGACCACATTTGAAGACCAAGAATTTCTCGCGGACCACCTGAAATGTGAAAAAAAATTATGACAAGCAAAAATGGTCGTCACCTTACTTAATCGTGCTCCCTAGCGTTCTAAAATGTTGGGTTCGGACACCCAAGGAGGGTTTAACGCCAAGACCCCCTTGGCTACGCCTCTGACCAATGGCGGATCTAAGATTTGGCAAGTGGGGGGGCGTTGGGGTGGCAACTTCTAATCATGGGGGCCAACCATTTGTTGTTTAATGTATTATTATTATTATTTTAGATGAATGTATGCGATTTACAGATGCATAAGATTATGTCATAGGGGTTACCGCGTGGGATCTCATCACCGTCCTGGACGGAGGAGGGGGGGCCACTGGGGGCAGTATAGGATCTCAACTGGGGGCCACTCAATAGGGGCACGGGCCTCCTGCCCCCCGGTGGAGCCGCCACTGCCTCTGACATGGAAAATATATGTGTCTAATTTTTATTAACGTTTTACACAATTTGCCGCGGACCACTAGACCCCTTTTCGCGGACCACTTTTGGTCCGCGGACCACGGGTTGAGAACCACTGTTCTGGGGTTGACAGCCTAAGTTACTTTTGCGATTTTAAAGACAGTGATCTGAATATATAAGTCAAGGAATAAAGGCAGGAACTTTGCCTCTTAATTACAGGTAGGTCAATGCGCACAACAAAATTTTAATAATCGAATCAAGTTGAGTGATCTTTCTAGTTTCTACACAGCAGGAGTCGATGACTTGACGCTACTATATTCACATGCAGTAAGCGTATAAACATTATCAACATCAGTGTTTTATCCAAACTTCATGCCTTTATTGAGGATGGGAGAAATTTGACTTGATTGGATGGGAAGAGACACAGTTCAATGCAAAAATTCTGTCAGTGCTGGAGTTTCGGGGTGGGATTTTGTAGTTGGGGGAGGAGGAAATTTCTCCCTATCAGGTCTGTTTAAAACACTGATCATCATCACAGAAGCAGTAATAATCTTAAGGTCTAATCAATTCACTTCCATCACATGCATTGGATTGCATTCTAAGGCGGTCCAGTTGAATACTGTAGATTAAATTATAACTTAGGGGCCTATAAGTCGGTTTACATGCTATCCAAGTTGGTGTTCAGTGTTCACAATGCAGATCAGCGATAAAACTAATTTTGGTTAAAATATTTGCGAGAGTTTGATCGGTAAAATAGAAATTCTAAGATTTTGCCCTCATTGTACTGCATGAACAGGGTTCGCTTCGGCTCGAAATTTTGAAATCAATACAAATTAGATAGCTAAGACATGTGAAACGCATGGGTCATCCTTCACTGCGGCTGACTGCGCATGCTCCAATCAATCCGCCTGACAGAATGACCGCAGCAAGAGGTTAAAACGCCAATCTGTGTGAAAAATTCAACTACAGTTGTATAACAATGTTCACAGGCCCTAATAATGCACTTACGTTAATTAAGCTTCGATCCACAACAGAACACAAATTAATCAAGATAAGCAATAGGTGCTTTGAACAATGCGAACGCCAATGCTTATACAGTGTATATATACATTCAGGTATATTTTATTCGTGGCTTTACATTATACTGTTTCACCACAGTGGCGCAGTCGGGGTTCCGGAATGGGGTGGGGAGGGGGCATTTACATTTTCGGGCGTAAGAGTCTCAGATGAACGAAAAAAGCTCATCAGGGAATTCTTTGAACTTCAAATTTGCGTCAGTGCTGGAATTTTGGGGGTGGGAGTTTGTAGTTGGGGGAGGAGGATTCCTCCCTATCAGGTCTGCTTAAAACACTGATCATCATCACCACAGAAGCAGCTATACAGTAGGCCTATCATAAGGTCTAATCATTTCACTTTCATGTAGTCTCCGCTCATTCTACCTACCTACCTACCTCCCCGCCCAAAGAAAATTCTCAGCGATTTTGTGCAGATCCAACGACCAGTCCCAGTCAGAACGGGGGCCCGGTTCCCGTGCCCCCACCGTGGCTACGCCATTGTTTCATAATCGTTCAGTCGAAGATTTGAGGTCGAGGATTAGTCATCAGTTGCATCGTTTAGTAGACTCATCTCAAGAAGACGTGTGACTTAATTAACAATAGCGTATACGCGTAGCCAGAATGGTGCACAGAGGGTTAAGGGCCCCTCTTCAGCAGGGGCGTAGCCAGGAATTTGATTTGAGGTTGTATAAATATTTGGGGGAGGGTATAAATCTTATCTATAAACCACATAAACCACATATAACCACATATAAATCAGATAAAAAACTTTAAGGTAGACTGATTTTGGAGGGTTATATATACCGATATACTCCCCCCGTCTCTACGCCCCTACTCTTCAGGCCTATAGAGGTCGTGATATTCATGCAAAACCGACGAGAACATTTTATGGGTGGGGGAGGGTAGGATGATTTCCGTTATGTTGTCATGTAGTCTGAAATATGCTCCAAATCTCAACATTATAATCAAATGCTATTCTAATATTTTTGGCTGGGGACTCTGAGAGTCCCATACCGTTTTTTGAGAGTTCACAATGCTACACGAAACCTCTGACTGGCCAAGATTACCTGTAGAAATGACGTTGCCCAGATGCGTAAACTTCTATTGGGCCACTAGGCGCGAGCCCCCTCTCCCCCACTTTTTGAGAGGCTACGCTAGGGACGAGGAAAGGTACAGTGGTTGGGCCCCATTTTTCGTCCAAGTTTATGCTTTTGATAATACCCCTATTACGGAACCCTGTCTACACCAGCTGTGGCTAATATTTCGCGGCAGCGTAGTCGCCTCGAGTTAACAGAGCAACAGTATTACAACAATGTTTTCCGGGATATATTTAAGCTGCCAATTGTCGAGAGCGCATAACCCAGTGAAATCGTTGCCAAAAGAAACACTTCTCTAGGGTAAACAGATGGACGCAACTGGTGCTTTTTGATGAGACGACAGAGAAAATGAATTTATACACTTACCATTGAATTTTAAGTAATACGCAGCAGTTTTCAAGAAAATGCACCATAGAAGGTCCAGCGTCGTGACCGGGGTTTTCGTGTATGAAGGGATTTCAAGCTGTCTGAAGAAGGGAAACCGAACTTTGAATTGGAGAGAAAAATGTTTGAAAAAAATTTACAAAATTTTACATTTCCCGACATATGTCGCCTTATTTGCCGATTGGAGAAAAAAGTAACCTAAACATTTTTAACTAAAAGCAATCAATTATATTTTTGAATGTGGCACAGACCGTACAGTTCTTTTGGTCTTAGCAAACTGTTCTTCCAAATTTGTCTTCCAAATTTTTTCGCGGTCTCTTCTCCATTCAGTTCAAGAGGATTCAGTTTTATTCGTGGATTTCTTTAGCTTTATTATTAGAAATAATGCCAAGCGTAATTTCGACAGATAATCAGAGTGGCGTAGGTCTACGCTTTCATCTTCTGTCGGAAATGGGCCAACTGGCCGCCCTAGAGGCATTTGTGTATGCAGCACAGCTGGAAACTGCAAATCAGTTCGTTCAAGACCGAGTCTCAAAGAAAAACTAGCGCAGGTTTGAGTGACTAAGACAACCAAAACAGGACAAGAACTGGTAGCCTAAACGGAAAATGGCTGTGTGTGTGTGTATGTGTGTGTGCGTGCGCGCGCGCGCTTGTGTGTGTAGTTTGATTTCTAGGTATACAACTTCTTATCCAGATGCATCTTCAGAGCAGACATCAAAACACGCAGATACTTATTACTTACACGCAGTACTTACTGTACATGCAACATATACACTGATCAACTGGGACAGCGGTGTGACAGCGCAATAATATTATAACACAACGACGCATCGCGTCGCCTCCGCTGCAAAAAGAAGTCCGGTTTCCAGACGTCGTCGTCTGCTCGTTAGCGTCTGCTGTCGTCTGCGTCACCGACGATGTAATCGTAGACGCATTCGGCCGCGCAGACGCCGTTCAGACCGAACGCAACGGACGACGAGACGAATCGGCGCGCCTTGGCCAAGACTAGGTAGAGACCGGCCGCCTCCCTCGTACACCGTTCGCTGCCCGAGCAGAGCCGCTCCGACTCTCGCAAGTAGCCGCGATCGCAGGTGTCGCCCGTCATTCCGAAGACGGAACCCTGAAGAGAGCAGATGCAGTGACTGTACGTAAGACAACCCCCCCCCCGAGAAAGTAAGTAAGCAGGTAAAATCTCGTAAATTTGTATAGCGCTTTTGGGAAAATAGTAGGCCAGTACAGTAGTACCTGCTTTCTTGAAATAGCTATAGACAAGGTTGGTTGGGGGAGTAAGTAAGTAAAATCTCGTAAATTTATATAGCGCTTTCGAGTAGTACAGTAGTAGCTGCTTATTCTTGTGCGCTTAATCTTTCTTCAGTTGCGCAAGGTGTTTTGTCGGCCGGGCAAAGGTCAGTATGTCCATTGTCCATGAGAAGGGGTCGGATTGTTATAACTATGGAGTGGTCAGTTTTTTTGAAGCAGTGGGGATCAGATTCCTAAGGCCAAAGGTCAACATTTTCAATCTACCTCCACTGGGGTCGGCCTATTCCAGTGGTGGAGGAAGGGGGCTGATTAAACCATCTCTAAAACCAAAATTGAACGATGACATCAAGTTTTACGAAACCTTCAGCTTTTAAAATCAAAATCTTATAATCGATCGACTAAAAACGCACCTCTTCATCAATACGCAGTAACCGCAGCGGGAGCGTTTCTGATTTATTCATATACAAGCGGCGCTATACAAATACTCTGTTACCTAACATTACATTACTAGGGGTACATTTTGCGTACAGTGGTCCAAACAAATTACTGAAAACAAATAACTAATTATTTAATAAGAATTCGTCGTGAAACTACCATCGATGACTCTATCCAATTCTTCGGCTGCAGGAATTGACTACGGTATATACGCCTATTCGTGCAAATCAGTAGGCCTAGTAGCAGGGGCGTAGCGACGGGGGTACATCGGTATACCGTATATATACCCCCCCCCAAATCAGTCTAACTTAAAGTTCTTATGTGATTTACATGTGGTTATATCTGGTTTTATGGTTTATGTGGATTATAGTTAAGATTTATACCCACCCAAAATATTTAAACCCTCCCAAATCAAATTCCTGGCTACGTCCCTGCCCAGTAGTAAATAGAATGTAATAAATCATCGGAGAGAAACTCGGGCAGCGGCGACTAACACAGAGATAGCAGATCTGATGTCGGTTGCACAGCGAGACGGCCTCGGCGTCTAGGGCGAGACCTTCGCTGGTCGCCGCCAGACAGTCGTCGGTCAACTCCCGCACCGGCGGACAGTAGTAGCCTCCTGTCAATACAAACGCAGACAGAGAGAGAGAGAGACTTAGAGAAGAAGACGGACGAGTGGAAAGAAGAAGAAGAAGGAGGAGGAGGAGGAGGAGGAGGAGAATAAGACGACGAAGAAGAAAGAACTAGGGAACAGGGAGAGGAGGTCGATGAAGAGGAGTAGAAGATGGAAGAAGAGGGGACGGGAGGAGGAGGAGGAGGGAGAGGACAGAGCGTCTGAAAACGGAGTCTGCTGCTGCTGAGACGGGTTGATTGGAAAAGTGAAGCAAAAATGGAACGAGATTGGATGCGAAGATCAACGCAGAAGACGGCGTAATTCGAAGCGCAATACGTTATTATCATCGTTTCATAAGAGATGGCGTCTATTATACGTCCGCCTTTCCCTCTGGACCAGTACTTTTCTGTGGGGGAAATAGCGAAATATTTCCCGGTAAGCAATCTTATGCAGACGCTTAGATATTAATATTCTATTCGGCGATCGTAATACTCAGTATAAGCCGATACGGCCACGTCTGGTCCCCATATATAAAATAAAATGTATCAAAATCAAATGGATATATATATATATATATATATATATATATATATATATAGAGAGAGAGAGAGAGAGAGAGAGAGACAGACAGACAGACAGACAGACAGACAGACAGACAGACAGACAGACAGACAGACAGACAGACAGAGAGAGAGAGAGAGAGAGAGAGAGAGAGAGAGAGAGAGAGAGAGAGAGAGAGAGAGAGAGCAAATGATAGAGGCCTATAGCCTATAGCTAAAAACGTGAAATTTTCATTTTTGAATACAATGACGCGAGAAAAAGCATAAACTACTTTTAAGATATTCCGATACGCCGTACCGGCACGTACCGCCACAGAGGATTTGGTAGGCAGTAGTTGATAGAGGCTAAACGAACTGCGGTCTTACGCAGGCAATAAGAAAGTTTTGTCACTATAGACAACTCCGCTAAACTAAATGATGAACGTTTTCGACATGTGCAATAATCTGCTGCTTCTGTGATCGGACACAGTGTTAGGCCTATATGAAAATTGAAAATTTCACACTATCAGGGGCGGTTTCTTTGTTAGCTGTAGGCCTCCTAGGTCAGTTGTTACGAGGAAAATATGTAGGCCTACACAGAATGAAATTAACTTTGAGTTATGCGATTAGAAATCGAATTTAAAACATTCAATGGGGAACAGTTTGGGACGAGACAGCCTTGGTGCTGAACGACACTCGCATAATAATTTTCAATCGATAAATCTAAAATAATCATCAAATATAGGCTATATATTGTATTTAGGGCAGTGTTTATTTAATCTAGACTCCTGGACTCCGGGGGGAACTGAAAAAGCCGGGGAACTGACAAAGCCGGGGGGAATTCTGCTAGGGGCCGCTGTTAGTCCATGTAGTATTCCAAAATTTCCGGGGGGAATTTGAAATTTCCGGGGGGAGGGGGAAAGGGCAATCCTCCCCGGAAACGGCCTAGATTAAACACTGATTTGGGGTAGTCGCCGATGATAATTAAGTGCTAATTAGTCTGATTAATTACCAGCTTCAGCTGACATTGAAGTGTCCAGAAGGTCGGTAATGTCGACGTCATTTGTGCCACGCAACATGACATCTTCACCGTCAGCGCGGATTGGTTCTGTATTCGAACAAGCACGGAATCTCAGAACTCGTTTAGAAAAACAAGACTCACCATGCGCCCGAGATAGCCTAGGAGGGGCAGCCCAGTCTATAAGCTTAGATCAGTTATTAAGATCACGTCGAAAACAACACATCAAAGATAATAGAATACAGCGAAAATTCTTGTAAGGAGGCAGGCCTACACGTCGACAGGTGAAAACGACCGCCAAGGTTCAAATCTAACATATCTTTAACGATGGAAAAGGACTTGAGATAAGCCAATATACCGTAGGCCTATATATAGTCAATATACAGAGTTCCTCTGTTCGGGAATTGAGGGGGTGATGATGAGGAGACAAAGTCACCTCGTGGGCAGTGTTTAATCTAGACTCCTGGACTCCGGGGGGAAACTGAAAAAGCCGGGGGGGGAAACTGACAAAGCCGGGGGGATTCTGCTAGGGGCCGCTGTTAGTCCATGTAGTATTCCAAAATTTCCGGGGGGAATTTGAAATTTCCGGGGAAAAGGGCAATTCCCCCCCGGAAACGGCCTAAATTTAAATAGCGCACTGGTATAATGAGCTGGGCATCGGCCAGAGTATATCTATAAACTATATTACATATATTACTGTTGGACTGCTTATTCCGAGGAACCTTGTGTTGACCTAGCCACGAGCAGTGTAAACGCTATTTAAATTTAACGTTTGTATTTTGCAGAGGGAATTCATCAATCTGAACTTAATATTGTCATCTGGATTAGCATCGACGATTGAACGTTCAAATTCAAGCAAGACGCAAAGGCAGCAAAGATTTATCCATTACGATCCGATCCATCAGGGCCGTTGTCTTATCATTTATGCATCCAGGAGTTCGATGATTAATTTTTTGGGTCATTAGTGTTTAGCCCAAAAAAAGGTTGCTAGATGACAGCAGCTACATTTAAACAACTTTGTTTTGGATTGGATGAACAGAGCAGTTGTCTTATCATAACTAAATCGCATCCAGCGAAGCGTCTAGAATAACGATGATAATAATAATAATTTAAAAAAAAATAATAATAGGGCACTAACCGTCATATTCTTCGCTTCTCTTCGGTTTTCCGTATTCGCCGTAGGCGTTACGAGTGAACGGGTTCAAGACTTTGGCTGAAATTTCACGTATTCAAAACGAACGATTGCCTAATACACTAGATTCTATACTAGATCTAGTCTAGGCCGACATAGCGCAACATAATCAGTGCCGATGACATTATCAATGATGGCGTCCTTCCAATGGCGACGGACGCCATCGTTTCATCATTCGCTATCGGGTAAACATTCCGTTTCTCTCCGATGTTTCTCTTTACTGCAATCAGCTCATGACCGAGTAAATTTATGGAAGTAATTAGGCCTATTCGTTTCTGGGAAACGAGTAATTACTACTACTTGTAATCCTACAGATGATAACAATAATAGATTTCGTTTTGCGCTTCATTTATGTTTTATATTAATTTTATTTGAAAAATTTCAGTTTCAGCGGATGGGGGCCAGCGTCTATTTTATTGGCTGACTGCCCACATATGGGTGGTACATAATACAGTCTAGGAAAATATGCCACTCGCGATTATAGTGTGGCTTAAAGTGGAAGTGCCAATTGCAAATAATTTTTCCCATTAGCACTGTAGCCTATACAGGTACTCGAGAACATGACAAAATGTATAAGAAACGAGTTGGGAGGCACAAACAATATTTCTTTAGTGAATATGATGAAAAGACAATATCAGTTACTATAGCGCGAATGCAATCTAAAAACAACTTAAGTATAATGAGATATTAGATTAGGCATTTACAGTATAGACAAGCCATGTTAAATTAATGTAGGCCCTATACATTAGTGATCAGGGTACATAATTATGAAAAATTGAAATTTAATATAAGCTTACAGTATGAGCAGTTATGCCAGTTATGGCATTCTATACTACAAAATGTGTTTTCTTGTGGATGTAGAGCAAAATCCTTCTAAACTACTTAAAATCCAGTTACTATTGGTGTGATGATATTGAAGAATTATATGGAAGCAGTTTACAGGATCTGAGTCACAGGGCAACGAGCAGGAAAGAGCGACAACAAACTGTAGAAATAGCATTAGGCTATACACCAAACGAGCCCACGGTTAATGATGACGGTTGACGAGTGTATATAATAATCGCATTATTGCCAAAGATGCCAGTGGTAAATCATGTCGCAGGTGATTCGGGTGTAATTTTTGAAAAACGAATTCGTGAAGACCTTATTTTTTGAGGGAAATCCGGGTGAAAACACAGTCTATAATGTGCAGCTTGCTAGTCAAACTCTGCTCTAGTCTCGATCGGTTTTCTCTTTCTGGCCAACCGAGAAAGAAGAATGCGTTGCATGTCGTCTCTAAATATCGCGAGCGAGTAGGCCTATTTGGACAACATTGTCTGAAACCCAAATGCTTCTGGAATCTTCGCCCACAAAATGGGACAGAATTAATTCATCCATCCATCCTCGGCCACCAACAGGGTACGATCTGGGACCTGGAGCAGTGGGGGGAATATGTCGAGCTTGGGGGGTGTATAGTTGTTGGGGAAGTGTAGCAGTGGGGGGATGTAGTGGTGGGGGATGTAGCAGTAGGGGGATGCAGTGGGGGGAATCTCCCCTCCCCATACAAATCGCGCCCTGGCCACCAAAATAGACATGCCAATTTATCTCTGCCAGCGACGGCACATTACCAACCGTTCGGATAAAGATGAGACGATCTTTGATCTTCCTCCTCAGCATCCTCATCGGCATCCTCCTCTTCTTCCTCAGCTCCTAATTCGCCGTCTTCAGCGCCAGCCGCCTTCAGCTCGTCGACTGCCGAATCGATTAGAAACGTCTTCAATTTTGCCTGCAAAAGTCTCTTCGAGAATTCGTCGTCGTCGTTGGCGTCACCTACGTCATCGTCGATCCGTTCTTGTTCTCCTTCGAGGTCTTCGTCGTCAACGTCCTCCTCCTCCCGCTCCTCCGGCTCCTCCGCCTCGTCCTCTCCCTCTCCGGTGTTTGGCTGCTGTCGTTTGATTGCCGCTCTGATCGCCTGCAACGCGTTCTCGTTTTCGACGGCCAACCTCATCTGACCGAGTTCGTCGTTCAGGTATTCGACGGAATTCTCCACCTGAAAAAGAACGAAATATAGACCTACAGTATATTGCACCGGTGGTCTGGCGACCTATAGGCCTATAGCTTCACTTATTCTGAACTTTTCTGCCGCGTCGCGCCGTTTTAGCAGCGATAAGTTGAGAACAGGCCCAAAGGCGTTGCCTCGTTGGAGGTACACATGTTGTGATGTGCAGTGTTTATTCTAGGCCTTCTCTGGGGGAATCCCCACAAAGTTTGAATTCCCTTCCCCCAATTTTAACATTTTGGCAAGTAGTATGACCTCCCCAGTGTCTTTTACCCCCCAAACAATTTTAAACTCCCCCAATGTTTATGTGGCTAGAATAGCTACTGGTGATGTGGTGTTACTATATGCACAGCAGTTTCAAGGCAGTGTCATCGACTGACTGCTGAATTTTTTAATATACGTTTTCAAAGTCTACGGAAGCCAATTTACAAGCGTTTATTGTTTAGTGTGGGGTATTATTCGCTGCATGGGGTTATCAAGTCAAAAGGTCCCGCGGTTAAAACACTGCTAGGTAGAGGTTCTCAGGTTCCTTTGCTGCACGGCCCACCTTTGAATTTAAAAAAAATGCGGCCCACCTGTTAGAATAAACAGGTAGGGAACTCCCACCTGACGACTTTTATGCTTTATTTTATTTACTAGTTTCTATAATTTTCTGCTTCGAGTCTTCAGTGCGGTCCACAAGGCTGCCTCCGCTGTCCACCTTAGGGTCGCGGCACACGGGTTGAAAAACCACTGCCCCAGATATGATACACGATTGTCGCTCTCCGGGATCGAACCCGGGTTGACGGGTTTGCCGAATGGATTGTTAAGATTCCCGTCTTAGGCAATTATTTTGCATTAGCTGTCGGTCTATCACTTAAAATCTCTCTTGTATCTGCAAACTAATTGGGAATAAAAGGACTTACGACGTTTTTATTGGAAATTATATAAATAAAAGTTGTACCTGCCGGATGGAGTACAGTGGTTCTCATACAGTGACAGGGCAGACCCTGCTGAACCACGCTAAAGTGGCTAAACTCTGTTATAGATTATTATTATTATTATTATTAATTATTATTATTATTATTATTATTATTATTATTATTATTATTATTATATCATCGACCTGCGTTGCAATGGCGAGGTTGAGCGCCTGTTCCAGGTGTCTGTTTTCTTCGTTCTGCAATCGAATATAAGTCTTCAACATTTCGACGTCATCCGCGTCGGAGATTCCTTGCTCTTTGTCAAGACCTTCGTCGTCCTCCTCCTCCTCCTCCTCCTCCTCATCCTCCGTAGCCGATAACTCTGATCTCTTAACCTTGTACCTGACCCGTTGTTGGTCTGCGGCGGCGCCCTCTGGATCAGCCCCGTCGCTGGAGCCGCCGCCGCCGCCGCCCACCGACCACGCTCCCACGAGATTGTCCGGAGCGTCTGCTGCTGCTGCTGCTTCGAGTCCGGAGACCTCAGCCAGTCTGTCTGCTTCTGCTTTCTCGTCTCGCCGTTCGGCTGTTGTTCCGTGACCTCGACGACCCGGACTCCTTCGTAGGACGGCCGAGCGCCCGTCCCGTTCGTCGACGAAGAGGAGGAGGCGCCCACGAGTATCTCGGTCTTGGTGACCGTCTTGCGACGGGCGTCGCCCCTCGTCGGCGACGACGGCTCCGGGCCCAGCAGCTTCTCGACGTCGTCCCTGGTCAGTTCGGACTTCCGATCGACGGACGCCAGCTTCTTCTCCCTGTCCGCATCGTTCTCGAACAGATTTTCCAGTTCGGATTTATTCAGAAGCTTCGTGCCATCGCCATCCACATCTCCCTCTCCGTCGTCTTCGTCTGGAATTAAGTCTGTTCTGTATTCACCGTCAAATCCTCGCTGACCCTCATCCTCGTCCTCATCCTTCAAGTCATTCAGGTAATGATCATCGGAGAAGGAGGAGGAGGAGATGGATGGAACCATGAGGTCCAGAGCCAGTCTTTCTGGATCGCCGGCCAGGTACGGTCCACGCGAGTACGGATCCAGCACGGTTGCTGGAAGCCAGTGGTCCGAGAAGACGGACTTGGGATTCTTCATGGCTGCGTCATATCCTGC
>CM030833.1:26222639-26305139 GCA_018105865.1 Metaphire vulgaris
TGTATACACTATACAGACGATTGGCTTCTGCCTGCCTACCTTTCTTGTTCGCTGTATAGCTTTATCTGAACACGACGCTATATAAATTGTATCGTCGTCGTCATCATCTTTTATAAATAAATCGTTTTATCGATGGTATAATTCCACGCAATATGGTGGTTTATGCTCACGAATGACGTTATGCGAACGGCGCGTAAGCGACAAATGGTTCGTTCGCTTCGTCTACGAAACGATCAATGAACAATACCGAATGGATTTCGATTACCGCGGTTTGAAGGGGTACCCAACCAGAATACGCTGATAGTTCAGATGGAAGATTTACCGTAAAAACAAAGTGTTCCATCTGGTAATATGTATTCCATTAGCGATAACTGCATTACATCATAGGCCTAAATTACGTGTCGAAAGCAGTGGCGTAGCCAAGGGGTGCCGACGAAACATTTTTTGTTAATGTGTTACCATGCATTTTTTATTTATGAACGCGATTTTGAGGGTCAACTCCCCCCTTTGGGGCTGCTGACCAAACTTTTTTAAGAGCCACCATTTTTGCTTGTCAGCATCTGAAAGAAAAAAATTTAGAAGGAAAGACATAGGATAGATACATAGGATGACCTTTTTTGCTTGTCAAGATTTTTCAAAAGTTTGTTACGGTCAAAAGTCAAAACCAAAACCCCTTCCAGAAATCCTGGCTACGCCACTGGTCGAAAGACTCGAAACTACACGGAAATTATCTATCGTGACGCTGTCTGGTCTGCTCTTCGAAGTAATCTGATTCCTGAAAAGGAACATTTTTCGAAACTCAGACTCCATGTTTTTGTATTTCACTGTTGACTTAACTTCGGAACAGAGTTTCTGTCTCCACGAAGAGACGAGTATAGATAATAGCGCATCATTTGGCCTCATAAGTTATAGAGAGGCCACTGGTCAATCGGATACTACAAAATCTTCAATTTCTTTCAGAAAAGTGGGGGCAAAGACAGAGTTTCAAAAGTTGCTTAAATTCCTTCTCCTTCTCCTCTTCCTCATTAGACACATTCGAACTAATGAGCTAATGTAACTTACGGAAATACACCCGCTTCTGTGAAACCACGAATACAGGCGTACGACAGACCTACAGTACATGGAGCATACTACTTTGCATAGTGGAAAACGAATGCAAACCTAGCAGATATAGTTATAAATTCGTTCAGCTGTTTATCGCAAATAGGTTTTATGAGCGATGCATGGATTCGCCAAAACAAACCTTTAGAACATTCTAAAAGCCTCGATGGTCAGTACATTAGCTGCATATGCTTAAAGTAAAAATTTTAAAAAGCAGGGGGGGTGTCACCACGCTACTTCCAGTAGTTCCTCATTGTCGTCACTGAAAACAATAATAGACTTTTGCCAATCGGTTACAGACCGGACCCTGTAATGCATATAGTACCGTAGTGACTTAGTAAGTATTTTACTGTCGACAGTATACAGTTCGGCGCACTGCCTACTGAGTTTCGTTTCCAGGCTCCAATTTATTCCTTCTTTGCTCGAGTATATAGAACAGACTGTACGCTTCGAAAGAGTAAAGCCCAAATCGGCATCATTTCTGGTGCCCGGTAAATCTCGTTAGTATTCTCTCGCGGGATTTTGAGCGAGATCCGTCCTGTCCGAGACTAACGCAATTGTTCCAAACAATTTTACCCGTCTCGTGAATGGCCGAGTTCTGCGCACACTTAAACAGCGCGGCAAAGGAAATAAAACCTATATCTGGAACTATAACTTACAAAAGAATGCCGTCAACATCAAAAGGTCGGGACGTAAATTTGATTAAGTACGTATTGAGGACATATTGTTATTCGTCCTCTCCGCTCTATGCACTATATATATATATATATATATATATATATATATATATATATATATACTGTCTGTTTTCGAGGAAAATTTATTTCCATTGGGACTTGCATCAGCGGACACTGATGTGCCCGTATGAATATTTGAACGCCCTTGATCAATTCGACGGTGGCTGCCTTATGCTCGATGATGAAGTCAGCTATTTCGACTATTTTCGAAAAGGTCGTCTTACAAATAACTGCAATTGGATTCACTTAGGACGGTCACGTGACAATAAAAAATACTTAAATTAAGACGATCGATGGATCACCACAGTCGTGTTTATCGTCAACAGAAGACTCGTCGTAAAAGGCCACAACAACGGTGGCAACAACGACGACTGCAACACCAGCAACAACAACGACAAAAGCAACTAAGACAACAACCTCAACATAACAGTAACAATAACAACAACAACGATGATGATGATGATGATGATGATGATAATAATAATAATAATAATAATAATAATAATAATAATAATAATAATAATAATAATAGCAGAGGCTGGTTGACTCTTCCATCAGCTTGTGTCTTTCATATGCTTTCTTTAGTTCTAATGCATTTTCTCTCGTGTCCAAGACTCCAGCTGGTCTTATGTTCCTCGTTCTGTTCGTTTTTCGCATTTGCAGCGCGACCTGTGTAGTACTGTATAATATATATATGCAAAGCTGTTCAGTCGAATAGAGATATAATGGAAACTGGAGCGTCATTAACAACAACAGCAATTGCGACTTAGTCCCAGTGCTTATCGATCATTCGTTACTATGGTGATGACGTCACAATCGCTAAGCGAAACGCAAAATGACCGATAAGAAAATATGAACAGACGACCGAAGTACGAACGAAGGAACGAACGACAGACGAATGAACTTACGGGCGGATTTCTCTTTGTTCTACTTGATGGCAGACGACAGATTCAGAAGCAGAGTTAGAGATAGAGAGAGAGAGAGAGAGAGAGAGAGAGAGAGAGAGAGAGAGAGAGAGAGAGAGAGAGAGAGAAGGACAGAAGGACAGAAGAACGAACGAGAGAACAGCGATGAAGGGAGGAGGCATGCAGGGATTTGGATGCGTAGTTTGCTACATGCACCGCCCCCCCCCTCTTCTTCTCTCGGGCACTTAAATTCTGTTTGCAGAACGATGTTATTGGCAAACGGATTCCAAACAAAACAGCGTACGACGAATCGACCAATAATAATATATATATATATATATATATAATATGGTACAGCGGGCTTTGGTTAGAGCGGGGTCCCTTCCATCAAGGAACCGCCCGGTCTTAGCAGATCCGACGGAAGAAGACCAGACGGTATGACCCTGATCCCGTGGCAAGCCGGACGCAGCCTGGTATGGATGCAACCGTGGCGGACACAGTCGCCGCCACCTACTTACCATCCACTTCTCTAGCAGCAGGAGCCGCCGCCGAAGCCGCTGCTAAAAAACAGCAAAATATCAAAGCCTGACCCCCATGCACACATTCCTGCCAATCGCACTTGAGACGCTTGGCCCCATAAATCAAGACGCCCTTTTTGTTTTTCAACGAGCTTGGACGTCGTCTTGCTCAGCAATCTGGAGACACGAGAGAAGGAAGTTTCCTCTTCCAACGATTGTCTGTTACTCTGCAGCGATTCAACGCCATTGCTTTTCGAGGAACTTTTCCAGACCTCGAACCGGACGAGAGTTAGCCACACAATTTTTAATGTCTCCGGACACTTTTTTCATAAGACCTTCGGGAATGAAGTACCGAGGGCATAAATATATATATATATATATATATATATATATATATATATATATATATATATATAGTTGCAGTGTACGAATTTCATTTGGACTGAATATATATAACACTGGTCTACGTCAATTTTGCTGACTTGAAGACAACATGTGATCTTTATGTATTTTGGTGTGCTGAATCCAAAAATCACACCCATTTTTCTCCTATCACGTCCAGTTTTTCCGCAAAACGCTGTTTACTGATTTACTGTTTACTGTAATAATGTAGCATTATGTATTATAATTCTTTAGCTATATTGAATATGCCAAAAGTTAAGGATGTGCAAAAGATATGCTTAATATGCAGTGGGCATAACTATTTAATAATACAACAGTTTAATAGGCAGTTTTAAACTGCAGACGTCAGCATTTTATGGATATAGGCCTATATAAGCAGCGTGAAACCGACGGCAGCATTCAGTCGTTCATGAGGCTTACAAGTCGCAGTAAATTTAACTATTCTAACTAGCTTTCTGTGGAATATGTCACCCAGCACCGAACACTTCGTGAGCAGTGCAGGAATGATCCTGACAAATTTTGCTACATCTGAGGTTGCTTTACAACACCTAAACAAAGGAGATAGGTGTCTGAATTTGTGCATAAAGCTTAGCATGCATATTTCGCAGTTAAATTGAGTGACCAGGAAAACCTTGGGCACCACATAAAGTGTGCAGGACATGTGTTTGAAAGCCTCAGACAGTTCATAATGTGACTAAAGGTCAGAAAAAGTCTTAACTTTGGAGTTCAATGGTGTGGCGAGAGCCTCGAAACCATGCATGTTGATGACTGCTACTTCTGTCTGGTAAATATTTCAGGCATGTCCACAAAGGCAAAATCTTCCATCCAGTACCCAAATCTCCCCTCTGCTCTGAGACCAGTTGCTCACTGTGACAAAGTTCCTGTACCTATTTGCACTACTTTGGGAGTTTCTTACGAAGATGAATTTTGTCAGTCAACAGACACCGATTGCGAAGATTTCGTGGCCTTAGAAGTTGACGCTGGAATGCACCAAACATTCAACCAAGCTGAGTTTAATGACCTAATATGAGACCTAGATCTGAGAAGTCGTCAGCAGAGTTACTGGGTTCAAGACTGAAGGAAAAGAATCTGTTCAGTGTTGGCCCCAGGAACCACGCTTATGTATCATGGCAGAGAGAATGAATCTTTTCAAACATTTCCATATGGAGGAGGAGTTTGTATACTGCATCAACATCAAAGGACTTTTTGAATCAATGGGATGCTATAGTTGTAGACAAGATGCTTTTTGCGACCTGATTACTGACCTTGGCAACTTAAGAGTCGAGAATTATGACCTTTCAGTTAAAAATTCGAAGATTGCTTTTCGAAGACTGGGAGCAAACATGAGTGTAAGTTGCATTTCTTTTAGCTATCTGAACTTCAAATCTTGGAGCTATGAGTGAAGAACAAGGAGAATGCTTCCATCAAGACATCAAGACCATGGAACGTAGATATCAAAGCAGATGGAACTCGAACATTATGGGAGACTAAGTACTGCTGGTGTTTACAGCGTGACAATGACCATAATATACCGGAGCATCCAAAAAAGAAGATTCCTTTCTCAAAACTTAAATTTAAGCAACTAGCTATTGCTCTTATTGCTCTCTTGGTTAGAAGACAGACTCATTTTTGGGCTGAATAAAAAATATTACGTGTTATCGGTTCTTCAGAATTTCCTATTTTCCCTTATGTTTGACTTTACCTTTAATTAAGCATTCCTAATTTGCGAAAAAAATTTGACGTGTTGCATAATTTTTGACTTCATATCTGGAATCAGCACCTCTCAATTGGGTAAAATCAGCAAAAATACCTAGGTCAGCAGAAATTTTTTTTTTAAAATGTAGACCAGTGTAATATATTGTCAGATGCCTCAACGAAATATTTCACGCGTAGGCCTAACTATTATGTTCAGATCTTTGCTAAACCTAAGTCAACTGTAACACGCATTCAGGATGTGATGAATGAGAGATTTCAAAACGATCGAAATCAAAGTGTCAATGTGCTGATTGTGCTTACACTGATATAATCCAAAACCGCATCATGTCCAGTGTCGTGAAGCTTTTTAAAAATATAATCCTTTTGCCCGTCAAAGAAAGTTTGAGACGATGGTTTTACAAGAAGTTTCTCGTCGTTTTGCACGTTC
Source organism: Metaphire vulgaris (assembly GCA_018105865.1). Classification (NCBI taxonomy): domain Eukaryota; kingdom Metazoa; phylum Annelida; class Clitellata; order Crassiclitellata; family Megascolecidae; genus Metaphire; species Metaphire vulgaris. The sequence goes on from CM030833.1 coordinate 26,228,446, forward strand.
TAGATTGTCAAAACAATTTCAACAATAATAATTATTCAATTCTATTATTCAGTCCTAATACAATATTTGACGAATTCTATTCCATAAAAATGACTCTGGCAATAGAATAAATGCATCCGTCATCCGTCATTTTTGTCTGTTAACTTTTGCTTGACTGGTCATGTCCTATCTACACGATCTACTCAAATTCATCTGGAGAAATATGTACACAGCGTTCATGATTGACGATTGCTTGTACTATATATTCTGCTAAGGTTTTTTATCGTTTCGCACGTTTTTTGTGGGTTTTTTAAAGCAATGTTAACAATGTTTTCTTGTTCCAACAGATACGCCATCAGCTTGTATAGTTCATGCCGATAACATTGCACAGTATGTCCTTAAATGCAGATGTATGCAAGCCAATGGCGTAGCCAGGATTTTCAGAAGGAGGGAGGGGGTTACGGCCAACCATTCCCGACTTCGAAAATCCTGACAAGCAAAAAAATAAGATCGTCACCTATTATTTTGCTTGGTTAAGTTAGTTATAATATAGCTATAAGAGTGCGCGGACAGCCCCTGTAAATTTGCTTCTTTTTTGCTACCTTAAACCCGATTTTGGCGCCCCTCCACCCAAAGAATAATAATAATAATACGCAATGAAAAATTTGTTTGTCGGCCAGCCAAGAGGGGGCTAATCCCCAACCCTCCCTATGCTACGCCAATGCTGCAAGCATATATCCAGGGCTTTTGTGCTGGAGCGAGGCGGAGCAGCGTTCCGGAAAATCCGGGCCGCGTTCCGGAAAATCGGAAGACTTTTCTTACAAAATTAAATTATTAAATAGAAAATAAATTGTACATTGTTGTATTGTATTGCTTAAAATCATTATATATATATATATACGTGACTACGTCATGTTGACAAGTGACTTCCGACTGTTGCGCTCCGAAAAATTTTTTTACAAAAAAGCCCTGCATATATCTCTCTCTTTACACACACACAACACACACACACGCACACACATTAGAAACAATCCAGTGTATTCATTATTATAACTGGCAACAAGCCATGCCTCAGTTGCTGTGCCTGAATGGAATTGTGATTTCCAACGCTCAGGACCTGATAACGAAGAGACTATAAATTACTATTCCACTGCGTGTCTCCTGCATCCGTCTCTAGCCTAAGCCCCACTTCTATTTCCGGTAAACGAAAGAACGGCGAGGCTAAATATACAGAAACGGCGCGTAACGAACGCCTTGGCGCTGCATGCGTTGTGCAACAGGGGGTTTTGGAAATTGATCAGAACAAATCGTTTTAAACGAGATGCACCACGTCCGGCATCCATGGGTGACTTAAGGGATAATTATCTAATTTATTTTCCCGTCACATCAGATAACATGCATGTCGTATAAACGGTCTGGATGTCTTATTTTGCGAAATCGAGATCTACATGAGGAAAATAAATATTGGTTTTCTGTCAAAGGACATTAACTGTCTCGATGCACGAGCTCACTCGGCTCTAAGCTGAGGTGATCTGTCGTCCCGGGTTCAGTAGACGAAAGTGTTCAGAAATTCGATTCTTCAAAATCTTGACAAACAACTGTAAAGGTTATGTGAATTTTTAACGGAACTGAATTCTATCGTAAAATTCGGAATTTTAAATTTGCTTTAGGAAAATGGCTCGAATAATTCAAAGTGTTATGATTCACTTTATCTAGCTATAGCTATAGCTAGCGTTCATGTTTATCTCTATGTTTAGGCTTTAGCGATCAGCTAGCCTATAGGCCTACAGCACTATTTTGAACGTCTGTCTGTTGCTTAGTTAATTTAGTTACAGATCCACGATTCCATTCCCAAATAGACTATTGTGACTGTCGGAGTTCAAGTTAAACTAATTGCCTCAAAGTAGCCCAACCATAGTCACCACGTTGTTGAATTTTACTGTTTTTAGTCAATTTACGCAAAAAATCGCGAATCTTAACGAATTTTAAAACCGGATATATATATATATATATACTGATTTTAGGGGTATATATGCCGATAAATCCTTCGTCGCTACGCCCCTGACAGGGATTGAGGATTAGGGACAAACGCTGAAGAAAAGGCTAACCATACTCATTCAACTGTTCAACCGCTAAAGAAATTGACGATATCTTATAGCAACTATCCGATATTGGCTTAAGCCTACAGATTCTGAGTAACGCGAAACTGCTTAACTTAGCCCGCGGCTGCATAGGCCTATTACGACGGGTGACATATATAGAGAAACTGAGCTGAATTTCGAAGAAGGAAACCAAAACCTTCGATAAGCATGTTAAAATAACCGAGTCAACGAGGAGGAAAGCCTATAAATCGGACAATATGTTTGCGCATTTTTGCGATTAATATGATGATATCAATATCATACCGGGAAAAAACTTAAGAGCTGATACTGGAAAATAGCCAGAAAATTTAACGACCGCAAAATTCACCAGCAGAGTTCCCAATCTGCATGGGATTGAGAGAAGGAACGAGGCGGGGGCGAATAACAGAGAGGGAGGGAGGGAGGGCCGGAGGGAGGCAAAGGATGCAGAGGAGAGAGGAGGAGATCCGAAATATATCTGCGGCTTCTCTTCTGCCGGTGCGTTTGCTTCCGCCGACATGTCAGACTCTATTAATGGTCAGTTCTATTTTACACTGGGTGACTTATTTGGTCTGATACGCGTTTTGTAGGCCTTGCCGGAGGATAGAAAAACATCTTGCGGCAGCGCTGTTAATTAGCTCGTCGCGTGCAGAGCCAAACAGGTTGTTCTGAGATCCTCGCCTGTCGTCTGCTTTAAGAATTCCGCGGGGAAAGCGATGCATTTCATCTGTTCGATTGTTGCTCACTGCAGCCTTTCTAAAATTCAAAGATTCTTTTATCGAGTTTACCTTAGAATCAAAATGTCGCTAACTGAAGTGTACACTATATATATATATATATATATATATATATATATATATATATATATATATATATATATATATTTTTTTAATCCTGGTACTTCATTCCTGAAGGTCTTATGAAAAAGGTGTCCGGAGACATTAAGAAATTGTGTGGCTAACTCTCGTCCGGTTCGAGGTCTGGAAAAGTTCCTCGAAAAGCAATGGCGTTAAATCGCTGCAGAGTGACAGACAATCGTTGGAAGAGGAAACTTCCTTCTCTCGTGTCTCCGGATTGCTGAGCAAGACGACGTCCAAGCACGTTGAAAAAACAAAGGGCGTCTTGATTTAAGGGGCCAAGCGTCTCAAGTGCGATTGGCAGGAATGTGTGCATGGGGGTCAGGCTTTGATATTTTGCTGTTTTTCTGACAGCAGCGGCTTCGGCGGCGGCTCCTGCTGCGAGAGAAGTGGATGGTAAGTAGGTGGCGGCGACTGTGTCCGCCACGGTTGCATCCCATACCAGGCTAACGGGATCAGGTCATACCGTCTGGTCTTCTTCCGTCGGATCTGCTAAGACCAGGCGGTTCCTTGATGGAAGGGACCCCGCTCTAACCAAAGCCCGCTGTACCAGATCGTTCAACGTGGCATGGCGAGTTACGACCTGGGCCCAGGGGACAGGATAGCCCATGCGAGCCGTCTTCCAGCATGGGCACCACAGGGGCAGAGATGCTTCTCGCATATGTTGGCGCCCAGGCGGAGGCCGATGATGATTCTGATGGTTTCGTCGTCCATTCGCAAGCCACAAGAGGAGATGGGCAGCGCGTGAAGCCAATCGCTGGCGTGGCATGCCGAGACGGCTTTGAGTCGGGCTTGATGATAAGGTCCTGGGTGGGCTTGGGACAGGGCGTCACTGTCCTTTCGGATGAGCGGACGGTCCCAGGTGGTCTGCTTGTCAAGTTGACCGGACGTTGGGCCTGGAAGCTGGCTCATGAAACACCATTGGTTCATGATTTGTGATTCATGAGAATCGATGTTAGGGCATGCCCTCACAAGCATGGAGGACTCGGGTGCCTGCAGCTGAAGCCAGAAAGGCAGAAGGTGCAAGCATGGACACCCGACGGATCCCCAGACCCCGTTCCTGATTGGGAGAATGAAGCCACTAGCCACTAGGCGTCGCCTAGAATCCACTATTATATATATATATATATATATATATATATATATATATACATGCTCATATAGGCTTACACACACTGTTCAATAAATCACGTATCCATTTTATTTTGGCTAGGCCTATAGCTTTGTCAAATTTTGACCAATCTTGATAAAACTCGGAATACATGTAACTGGATGAATCCCCAGCACACTTATACAGGCCTATGTTCAGATTGTTCGCAACATGTTCTATTTGTAGACCATGTATGTCACGAAACAAAGCACAACGTAATTATTCGTTAGCACGACGCTTCTACATTAGGCCCTACACTCCATTAAATGCAGATCTTCGTGACTGGATAATGCGCCGGACAGAATTCTTCACAGTCGAACCATGGACCAGTTAACCTACAAAATGACCGAATTTACGCTCCGATTACAGTCAAGAAACGTAACATTGCAGATTGAAAGACTGCTTCGCACACGCCCAACGTTCATTCATTCAAGGACAATTTCTATAGCGCTGTAACAAGGCTGAGGCCTACAACATTTAAAATACTGAAATGATGGTATTATTATTACTACTATGATGTTAACATAAAATTACTATTTTGATGTTATTGTGCACTTATTTATGCACAAAAGCGCGTCGACATCTCAACATCTATACCCCAATCAGAAGGCCAGTTGTTCTATGATCCAAACAGGGCTGCATCATTGAGCTGGACATCAAGGTGAACATTGTCTACGACTGCAATGTTCTGCTGCAGGAGCTGCTCCCTTCCATTTTCTAAGCTATGCTTTTTTCAGCCTGTGCGCCATTTGCCGCCAACACTATGGTCACCGCAGCCAAATTTATACAACGTTAACGAATAATAATATTACGTTGTGATTTATTTCGTGATTTACAGTTGCTACGAATAAAACATGCTGAGAACCATCTGAACACGGGTTTGCTGCGGGTTCTTTCTACAGAGTTTCATCGAAGTCCCACTATTCTACTGTATACCATGTGACTCCGATCATCTAATGCCAGGAGCGCCTTTGAGTAGAAATAAAGAGGCGCTATACAAATGCTACATTACATTACACCAAGATTGGCCAAAATTCGACAAAGTTACAGCTAAAATAAATTTAAGAAGAGGGCGGAATTTATTCGACCACATTGTACATCTACATATGCAATGATCGAATATCAATGACAAAGAGACGACTGTTTGGTCCACTCTTATCCATGGCGTTGGTGCAAAACAGGCGCCAACGAACGATGTACAGGTTCTTCTGCGCATATCGCGTCGCTGGGCTACTTTCGGCGGAGATGGCAAACGTCTCTTCCGTCGCCGTTTACAGACCTTGAATCCAGCGTCTGTCACAAATCGATGAACCACGGCCTTCTATAATATATTATGAATCGGAGGAGGAGAAGGAGCAGGAGGAGGAGGAGGAGCAGAAGGAGGAGGAAGGAGGAGGAGGAGGAGGAGAATGAGGAGGAGACGATGGCGCATCCAAGATTGCCTCGACATTGATTCTGGCACTTACACACGCAAGGCATCACGTCGTCTCTTGTGTGCTCGTGGGATGGGTGGGGGTGGGTGGGGGGGGAGTGAGTACACTGTACAGAGAACGGGTTTTGACCAGTGGCAGTGATTCGTGGAGTGGAGCGGCGGCGGTGTGTGCGCGCGCGCGCGAGAGAGATGCGGAGTCGAATGGTTTGTACCAGACCTATAGCTCTTCCATGCAGTATATATAGTTATCATCCCATGCAGGGATTTCGCTAACCGATCTCTCCTATCAGACGAATAATTAATTCGCGATTAGAAGAAGACTTGAAGAGTGCAAAGCCGGTGGCAAGACTCAGCTACCAATGTCTAATAATTATACTGAACACTGTGATTTAGGGCTTTCTAACCACTAAGCACATTCAGTGAAATGAAAACCTAACAGCAGTCTAGATATGTTCAGGGTGCGATTTGTGACCTGGAGCAGTGGGGGGATATGTCGAGCTAGGGGTGTAGTTGTTGGGAAATGTAGCAGCGTGGGGGATGTAGTGGTAGGGGATGTAGCAGTAGGGGATGCAGTTGGGCAGTGGGGGGAAGATTCTCCGTTCCCCTACAAATCGCGCCTTGTCTATGTTGATTAACTTAATTTTCAGTCAGTATCTATAAAATCCTGGCTACGTCCCTGCTTACGATTAACTTAATTCTAACAAAAGACCACTTGAAGTCACTTTTGCAAGCAGAATCGCCATTTTTAGTATTATGGAAACCGTGGAAACGCGAAATAATAGATTCCAATCGATGTTGTCGAAATAATGTCGGTCTGTGTGAAATCTAACGCCCAAAGAGAAGCTATTTTCTATTTCATCACCTCTAATCCAGGGAAAGTTCATGCAATAGGCCAATAGACTATATGTATGGACAGAACGTGCAGAATTTTTTTAAAACATATTTTTCCAGGCGTTCACTACCATTTCACAATTGAGTTCTGTATACGAGAACAGATTGACTGACCATAATATACGCCACCACAAAAACACACACACACACACACGTCTTTAATGCCGGGAACGGCATTTTAAAACAACGCCTACCAGGGTTATTCCAAGGATTATCAATTTGGGGGTGTCGGTATATTTTGGGGTTCCTGTCGAAAAGTCTGAAAAGCAAAAAAGGTCATCCCAGGCTCAGATTGGAGGGTGTCGGGGGTGTCGGTCTCAAATTGGAGGAAGGGGGTTAGGGGGTTGTAGAAAATATCCCTGACGCCGCCTACCTTGATGAGAACGGAGATTCCTGTCTCTTGGTCTGATTTTTACACCGTCTGTCGGCGATGACACTCTCCGACGGCACTTGTCGCTTGAGGGGCTTAGCACCGCCGGTCACGCGGCGGGCGGCTGTGTCGTTAAACAGCCTCTGGACATGCGAAGCGCGGACGAAGGCCTACTACGATGCAGAATCCGACGACGGCGAGTGCTCGTTCCTCATCCCCCGTTCAGCCTCAACAGCTGCAGCAGCAGCAGCAGCAGCAACTGGCGGTCCTGTTGCAGAAAAGGATGCCGTCTGCCGCACGCGACGCTTCGTCTGCCGCCGACGAAGGAAGTCACGTCGGTCATCATGAATTATTCATGAGATTACGTCACCGCAAAGAAGTGGTTCTCTCTCTCTCTCTCTCTCTGTTTCTCTCTGTCTCTCTGTCTCTGTCTCTGTCTCTGTCTCTGTCTCTGTCTCTGTCTCTGTCTCTGTCTCTCTCTCTCTCTCTCTCTCTCTCTCTCTCTCTCTCTCTCTCTCTCTATATATATATATATATATATATATATATATATATATATATATATCCTGTCCGACTTATCGTATTCTTTCTGCCCGTGGTTTTGCCGGCGACAAATAAGATTTGCATCGGGTTCGGGAAAATTCGAGCGACGGAAACAAAATTCAGCAATCTTACTCACGAACATCGAACATTTTTTCCTTAGAGACGGAAAAAACAAGTAGGCCTACAGGTCTCCATCTCAACCAATATATTGACCTCGTTTTGATATCTGCACCAAATCTTTGAAATAGTAGACAGCTTCAGGTGATTTCCCGTGTATTTAATCACCGATTCGCTGATCATTCCAATATCATCATCATCATCATCATCATCATCATCATCATCATCATCATCATCATCATCATCATCATCATCATCATCATCATCATCATCATCATCATCATCATCATCATCATCATCATCATCATCATCATCATCATCATCATCAACAACAACAACAGAATTCTGCAAATGTCCAAGCAGTGTTTAACCTAGACTCCTGGACTCCATGGCAGGGAGGAACTGACAAAGCTGGGGGAGAAACTGACAAAGCCGGGGGGAATTTTGCTAGGGGCTGCTGTTGGTTGATCTAGTATGCCAAAATTTCCGGGGGGAATTTGAAATTTCGGGGGGGGGGGAAGGGCAATTCCCTCCGGAAATGGCCTAGATTAAACCCTGGGTCCAAGTCGTTTAGATCAACCGAGGCGGACTCAGTGGCGCAGCTGAGGTGGCGGAGGGTCCTTCCCGGGAGGAACTTCTTTGGAGCGGAATATTTTTACATTAAAAACTTTTCCCTTAACTATGTCCGACGATTCTGTTGGTACTATATTTCTGATACTGTTGCTCTGAACTTACTTTCTTAAATACTGCGCTATATATACTTTGCTATGTCTCGGTAAAGAAGTTACTGACCAGTGACTAACGAAGCAGGTTATTTAGACGCCAGTTGATGGACTTCACAAAGATCATTTTATTAATTATTTTATTAATTATTTTATTAATTATTTTATTAATTATTTTATTAATTATTTTATTAATTATTTTATTCTATTTTTTTAAATTTTTAGTTTATTATTTATTTCGATCACGTTTACTGATGAACAAATCAGAACAACGAAGGACTGTGATTGGTGGGGGCGGCACCAGAGATGGGACTGAGCCGGCGGCGACACCTGTAACAGCGCTTCTGGAAAGGACGTCGACGTTTCTCGACATTGCCATGTTTACCTCTCGTTCTTCTCGGTGACCGTTCGATATTCGGAAAATTCGATACTCGCTTTAATGGCTGACCCTAAACGTTCTATTGGCGTGACCACGGAGGAGAGGGCGGGGTCCGGTGTTTTATCCAAAATTGACTTGGAAGGAGAGGAAAAGACATAGTTCAATATCTTCAGTGTTTAATCTAGAGTCGTTAGCTGCTGTTAGTCCATCAGTATTCCGCGGGAGAATTTGAAATTTTCGAGGGAAGGGCGATTTTCCCCGTCGTCAACATGGGGTGCGGTTGGCCTTAGAATATAACAGTAATCCGTATAAAACACGACAGGATATCTTCTAATCAGTCGTTTTTAAATATGAATTATCTCTAGATTTTTTTAATATAATTTTTTCATATTTTCCAAAATATTGCTGACGACCAATAACACCGTTCGAGCCCCATTGAATGCCCCCTCAGTGACCCCCATACTTTAGTGCAGAGTTTCCCAAACATTTGGGAACCGCGGCCCACTTCAGCAGTTTTGTAACGTGTCGCGACCCTAATCAGGGCATGCAATATAAAAGAAATTTCAGATTTTAGTATAAATGGGAAAACGAAAGCTCTTATTCAATTCGAATGAAAATACGGCAAATATATTTGGTAGAATTATAATAATAATTATTAGTATATTTGCCAAATAAGACACAATAAGAGGAATAGTTATAACAATTTATTGAAAACTATATTTTATAAAATTTTGCGAGGAACATACCTTTGTTACGCGTCATAAAAATCGTATAAGTATGGCAAAATCGCTTAACCGTTACGTGTATAATGTAATATAATTACGAGAGATTTCCCTATTTTTGGCGGAGTTTCACAGCAAAATGGCCGGAATACGCTTTTCTGGCGTTACTGCAAAATAAGATTTAATTTTTAAAATGTAGGCCTACTAGGCCAGGTTTTCCAAACCTTGGTGGAAATGAGCGACTCACTTCAGCGGTTTTTTGACAAGCAGCGGCCCTGCAAATTTGTTGTCAACTAAAAGCGGATAAAACACTAATTATTTTAATATAGGCCGTGTATGGATGATTGCAGGCATATAGATTTCTTAAAACCTAAGCCTACTTGCAACGTTCAAGGCTTGTGACATCGTGGTATTGGTTAGAAAATGACATTTTTGAATCTAATTTCGCACTACCCCGCGACCCACTAGACTGAGCCCTGCGACCCACTTTTGGACCGCGACCCACGGTTTGGGAAACATTGCTCTATAGTGCACTCATTCTACGCAACTAGACTAGTTCAGGTTAATGAAAAATACTTGGTCCCTGGCTCAGAAATTGCCACCCAAACGCCCCCACCCCGCTCCGCACTTGCCAAACGCTGGAGCCGCCGTTGTGCTAGACTAGAGAGTCTGAATATTTTTCTAAGTTTGGCCGGTGCGAAGAATAACAGGTTGCGTGAAAACATGTGCCCCCTTCTTCCATTCTCGTGCGGCCGACGAGTTGAAGAACCATAACCCATAACGAGGACGCGGCGGCGGCGGCGGCGGGAAATTATACGCGGTTGTCATGACGACGGCCGGACACACGCGGCGTACACGCGCGTCGGGTGTACACTTCGCTGTAGCCGTTGGAGATCGATGGACGAACGAACGGGTGGACGATAATACAAGCTTCGTCAGTGCACACAGACCACCACAGACTGACTGCGTCGTCTGAAGAACGCTCAATGCTTAGCAGTGATTGATTACGATTACCGGAAACACCACACGACGACGACGACGACGACGACGACGACGACGGCCATCGTCAGCCCGCTTCCCTGGATGTTGCCTATATACCCTCCTCAAAGTATTAAACGCGTATGATTGGCGTTTGTACGGAGATGCAAAACGCGGTTTAGCCACGGAAACGTCGGGACTCCTGTAGGGCCGTCCATATATGACGTCACGCGAATTTTAGGCAAAATTACCCCTCTCCCTTATCACGTTTCCTCACAAAGGCATTAGGTCCCCCTTTAAAATGATGCAACAAACCATCGACCCCCCCCCCTCCCCACTACAAAACCGTCACTGGTGAAAGATAATAACATTAACAATGCTGCTAATTTGATTTGCGATCTTCGCATGTGTAACTACCGACATTTTGCAAAATTCATGACTAATTGTTTCTAGTACTCTTGGTCCTGCCACGGTGATTAAAAGTGAGTATCCAATGGCACACTGGAAGATTGCCAACATCATAAAAAGCCTTGAATAATTTAAGAAAGCTACAATAATCTACATTTATTAATATTTAATAAAAAATAAAAATAAAAATGTGACGTCGCAGTATTGTACATCCCCTCCCCCTCAGCCCGTGGCGTCATATATGGACGACCCCTATATACAGTTTGCCTGTGAGCGGAGGGGGGGGGTGATAGACGAGGACTGGTCAGATGAGCGAGGCCATTGCAGGTTTGACTCCCATAAAGCACAAAGACGAAGAGAAGCACAGATGGAAATCTCTCGCAGACATCGGCAGATACAGACAGGTGCAGGCAGGCCCGTACAAAGTGGTGGTGCAGCCTGGGGGTGCAGCCCAGCTGCACCCCCTGGAAAGAAGATGGTCTGCACCCTGTCTGAACCCCTTTCCAGGGGTGCAGACCAGTGGCGTATCCAAGGGGGCTTGGGGGGTTAAAGCCCCCCCTTGGGCGGCGAAAATTTTGTTTTTGATGTTTTCCCATGCAATTTTTATTTTTTGATGCGATTTTTGGGGTGAAAACTCCCCCCTTGGCGGTTATCGACGACATTTTTTCAACCCCCCCTCCGGAAATCCTGGCTACTCCACTGGTGCAGACAAGGTGCAGTCCTGAAAAAGGTATGCAGACGACCTTTGTCTTTGCTTGTCAAGGTATTTTTAGATAAAAATGGGCGTTGACGACCTTTTTTGCTTGTCAAGGGTTTTCCGGAGACAACTTTTCTCTGGAGAAAATCTGCATCCCCTGCTGAAAATTCGTTCCGACGGGCCTGGGTGCAGGGGTGGGAAATCCGGTGCTTTTTATGCGCAGCATTATTAGCCTATCTAAGATAATCGTCGTCTCCAGTATCCAGCGATCTCGCTATTAATAAAGGCCGAGATTACCCCAATCGGAAGCAATTGAGCCCCTCATTAGGCCTATAATTATTATGACATCCATGCACGCCGTTGTCAAAACAGTTAAGTCCAATCACGAGCAGAAAACCTAGGTTAGCAGAATACCGTAGTGGCGGGGTTGGGAGATCGACCTCCACCGATCAGTGGCGTAAACCTGGCGTCAACATTTTTTGGGGGGGTTAGAATCGTCTATAAAGTCAGGTCAGACTCCCTTTTCGTCTCATTAAAACTCTTGACGAGCAAAAAACGTCATCCTTATACAATGTATTATTTTCCCTTTTCCAAATATTTTTTCTGTTCAACATAGGCGGATTTAGAGTTTAATATTTGGGTAGGCTAGCATGGGGTCTGGAGGTGCCATCCAGCACGCGACAGACAGCTGGTGTTGATGGAAAAAACTATTTTTTTGTTTTGGTGGGATTAGTTGAGTAGGCTTAAGCCTACCCTAGCTAGCCTTTAATGAAATCCGCCTATGCTGTCCAAATACCATGACCAGCAAAAAAGGTCATCCGGAATGAGTGTATGTGGTCGGTTTTAATCCTGGCATCAACATCATGGGGACGAGGATAGAAATTGTTTACTATATAGGCACAAAACATTGGGCGGAGGATAATTGATTAATTGATACTCTGTCCCCTCTTACTAATTATTGGGAGGACCGTGCCCCGCCTTCCCTCCGTGTTTTACGCACTTGCCACAAATTAAGTATTGGGGTAAGGGGCCGTCCATAAATTACGTCACGCGGTTAGGGGGTCCGGCCGTTTGTGACGAAGTGTGACGAAGGGTTCCGTAAATGTGACGTCACGCAAAAATTAGGCCATGATATTTGACCTTTTTGGGGTTATCTGACCTTTTTTGCCTGCCATGGATTTTGCAGAGGAAAAAAATACAATTACAGTATGATTTATTTTTTGCTTGTCAGAGTTTTTCGAGAGGAAAAAATACAAGGATGGCCTTTTTGCTTGTCAAGACTTTTCGGAAGACGAAAATGGGGGAGGGGTTCGACCTGTTGTGACGTCATATTTTAGGGGGTCCGACGTTCTGTGACGTCGCGTTACGTAGGGGTGTCAAAAAAGTGCCAAATTCGCGTGACGTAATTTATGAACGACCCCTAAGGGTGTTGCGAGCGATTTTCTAGATTTGTAAATTGTGCTTTCTTCCACACTTATTGGGGGTTTCTCCTCCTTTGACAACTTGGCGTATTGGGAATACAGTGTAAATGCAAGCGCCACAATCAGAAATTCAGAATATTAGATTGCATTCGTGTGCAAGAGCACAGGTACATGTAAGACGCAGCAATAGCATACAGAGCGTTATAACGAATTCACTTATTAGAGCTGTGGACATATATTTTCTGGAGGGATCCGAGTAAACAATATAATAAAATCATTGTTCTGAATCTGCAATCATATAAAATTCATATTTAACTGAATGCGGCATTTCAAATTTGCATTTTTATAGTAAGTAAATAAGTTAGTAAATATGTAGGCCCTATGTAAAAGCTAGTAAATAATTTACATAGCGATTCGGAGGTAGGACAGTAGTAGGCTAGCTGCTTATTCTTAGGTGCTTATAATAATAATAATAATAATAATAATAATAATAATAATAATAATAACAATAATGTGATTTTAAGTGGTTTAGAAGGATAAGTAAGCCTGTGTGAAAACCCCACTGAAAACTTAGTATGGTCTAATGCACTGTATACCGAATGTCTGTTTCGTTGGGACACCAAGTTCCATAGAATCATAATTTGTATGGTATTTGTACCGTTGTACGGTATGCTCCGAGTAGATCGTGCATCGCTATAGAATAATGAAATATTACTTTAGGTCTAACAGTAAGATCGAAAGTAGACGAGAAGAAAACGCGTCCACGCATCCGGTTGAGCGCCTTCTTTCTGGACAATCAACATGGCGGTGGAGCAAGCGCAGTTTGAGACTCTGTTGACGAATCTTCTCAGTGCCGACAACAAGACACGACTCGAGGCAGAGGTACGACGAGACGACCGATCGACGACGCTACGATTGCCTTTCCCACAGCCCCATCGACTGAATTCGAGCGATCGTACCGCATCTTAGGGACCTGCTTTATTCAGTCTCGTCGCCGGTCCTGTTGTTGTGACGTCCATGCGCAATTGGACACGAGCTAGCTTTTCTCCGTCGTTTTAAAAAGGGATTTCGACGAGTTATTTCTTACGGAGAACGTATAAACGCGACCTTTCCGTCAGAACATTTCGTACGATAGTATGAAATACTCGCAGTTATTGAGACTTCGAATATTAGTATTTACAACTGCTTTAGTTCCGGTTGACGGTTTACTAAAGACGGCCTTGTAATGCGTTGTGTTCGTTGTCCTGATTCTTTCTATGTCTTCTCCTTATTCATCGGCTGTTTCCATGTTGTAACTGGATCCATCACGGATGTCTTCTCTTTGTCTCATTTCTCTTTCTCCTTTTGTCAATTACAATCAATAGTGATAAAGTTAATGGGAATCATCCCGACTATTTGCAGGCGACTTCTTTCTTTCTCTGCTGCAAGCCTATTGTAGGCCAGTAATGGATGGAGATTTCAAGGCATGGGCATGTCTTTCGTCCGGTATATGATTAGCTTTATGAGGTGATGATGAATATTTATTGGTTTGAAGATTTTCCAACAGCCAGAAATGCTTGTCTCTATGTGTTTCTACAGTAAGTAGTGTCTTCCAGAAAATCCCGATTATCCTGATATCTCCATAAGTGCTCAGTTGAAACTGCCACCGTGCCACTGATACTTCTTGTCATGAATCTGTTTATATGATTTACTTGTGATTGTCTGATCTTACCATACACTTTTGAAGTAAAATTGCAGTTGTTGAAATTCATGTGTTTTTTAAAAAATGCTTTACATGATGTGACATAAATCTGTGCACAGTACTTCACCAATAGCAGGGTTCTTTAGAACAAAATCTAAGCCTTTTGTTGCAGATACTGATAGTACATTGATGGTATTGTCTAAGGCAGTGGTTCTCAACCTGTGGTCCGCAGACCAAAAGTGGTCTGTGAGGGGAGGTCTTGTGGCTCACAGCGAAGACTGAAAAAATGTAAATAAAAATTAGACATATATATTTTCCATGTGAAAAATCTGAAAAGTGAGACGAGCAAAACAAGATCAAACAACTTGCCTATTAATCAGCCCAAAAAGGTTATTGGCATATTTTGTGTGTATTTTGTGCGTTTTCAACGTGAAAATGCCTGACAAGTAAAAAGGAACAAAAGGTCATTTAGGAGCAGATGATTGCTCAATTTATCAGGTGGCCAGCGAGAAATTTTTGAACTTCAAAAGTGGTCCGCAAGTCAAAGAGGGCTGAGAACCACTGGTCTAAGGCATTTCTGTCAGGAATCCAATTCTGAAATGGACTTGATTTAGATTTAACTTAGGTGATATTGACTCGTAAGACCATGCTGAAGATGCTCCAATGTTATAACTACATATTGGCACAAAGATTGAAACGCTGACTTAAACGACAATTGAATGACCCTGTGGAACAAGGAGGTAACTGCAACCCAACTCCGCAATGGTGAAATTATCAATAACCATTAAGGGACTAATTGCATTCATCTCTTTATTTTCCACCGGGCCTTTCAATTGATAATTTCACCATTAAGGGGGTAATTGCATTTAACTCTTTAATTCCACCGGGCAGGTCCTTCAATTATTTCATTATATTTTTTTATTTTGGTGACATCCAAGCTATGCTAAACCTCTTGAATTCGAAATGGTGGATAATGAACGAAAGCCTGTTATTGTACTAATTAAATTTATTGTGTATACAAATATTGATTGATTGGAAGCTTTGATGTTTAACTCTTTGCTGATTTGTCTGTTGGTGATTTAGGAGACTTATGATGGCGTTCCTGCTATGACAAAGATTCCATTCCTCATCCAAACTATGATGAATCAGAATAGCCAATTTGAGGTGAATGTGCTCACAAAGAGATGTTATTGCAACTGAATAGAACCTTGTCACAATTAAATATATGCTAAAATTAGACAGGTACCCATTGGTGCATCTCTAGTGAAGGACAGTCACTAAGAGGATTTTGATAGTGCACCTATTACAGTCAGTATCTTCTAACAAGTTTACCATAGATTGGAAATGTTGGTTAACCCTTTTGCCCTTTAAAGCCGATGTTTCAGCTTCATGACGCTGTACAGATTACAGAGGTCAAAGGGTTAAGAGATTTGTTGAAAAATCTGTTGAAATTTTTGCAACGGTTGGATACAAGAAATTGAAAGCGTAATTGTTTGTTGTCAACTTTTAGGTTCGTAGCATGGCTGCTGTTCTTTTGCGTCGCGTCTACTCCTCAAATTTTGACGAGTTCTGGTCGCAGCTGACCTCAGATGCTCAAACTAATCTTAAAAATCAGATGCTGTTGACAATTCAACAAGAACACAACAGTCCCTTGCGCAAGAAAGTCTGCGAGTGTTCCGCTGAGTTCGCGCGAAACCTTCTTGGTTTGTGTTTTGAATTTTATTTTTTCTAGTTTACTGAGATAACAATTTTGTATGATTAAAATTAAGGAATTATTTACGAGATCTAGAATAAAATTTGTATTTTGACAATTTTGGTGAACGTAGATGGTAGATGTGATTAACCCTTTAAACACCTAAACGCCCAAATGTGCCTATATGCGTGAATTCTCAAATTGCCCAAACATGCCCATACCCTTTAAGCCCCAAAGCACCTAAATGCACCCATGAGCAGTAACTTAGTTTCTAACAGCTTATCTGACTTAATGTAACATCTATGGAGTTGCCATCAAAGGTACATGTGTAGGATTGTTAGAACTCAAGATTCCCAGTCACCTGACCAATAAAATCAAATTTATACAAAAAAATTGCCCTTTTAAATCAGAATATTTAAATTTGCCGCATGTATAAATAAAGCAGCAAATGAACGTATTTAAATTGATCTTTTATGGCAAATGTAGCGTTCTACAGATCGTACGTATGAGTGTAGGCGAAACACCCAGAATTTCCACGGGTATTTAAATCGATGTCATCATAGCTAAAAATAGCAACCATTTAAATCAGCCCTTTTAATTCAGCACCTGCATAGACAACCGGTACATTTGAAGGAATTAAACTCTGCCTCAGCATAGAAACATCAATAAACTTGAGGTAAATAGGAAAGAGAATTCACTTGCATTTAGCTCCTTTTTCTACGAAGCCAGCTTCCTTTGTAATTTCAAAATCTCTAAACGAAAGAATGGTGCCCCTGCTAAGAAAGGGTATATCTTTGCCATATATAGTCCTATTTACGAAATTCTTGGTTTATTTTGTTTCAAATACATTTCCCTACACCGTTGCCTCTCATCAGTGATAGCTTACCATTGAAGAGGGGCTGTTTTAGGCCGGAGGGTGCCCTCCCTCGCAAATTCTATATATTTTTGTATGGATAGTTAGAAAGAGGAATAAAAATGGTAAACAATGGTGTATGCCTCATCCGTTTAGCTTTCCAATAGCTTAATAGTATAGCTGTTTTAATAAAAAAAGCCAAGCATCTTAAGCGGCAGTCCATTTTAGATGCAATGAATTTATTGACCAGAGTGATTGCAATTGATGTAATTGATATGCGAATGCTGTTAGAATTATTATTATTCAGTTTTGTTTGCTTCTTAGAGTAGCATTTTTCTTGACCTTTTTTCAGATGATAATGGCAACAACACTTGGCCAGATATTCTCAAATTTTTGTTTGACTGTGCCAGTTCGCCTAACGTAATGCTCAAGGAAAGCGCCCTCATCGTTTTCAGGCAGGCAACTCTTCTTTTAACCCCTTTACCGTGTGTTTAACTGTAACTCAACGTAAAATGGACGAATATATTCGGGGTTCCCGGTAACGGAGTTAATGCGGTTTGGATTGAATTTGCTTTCTAAATAATTATATCTTCAGAAGCCACTTGGTTTCAGTTGATTAGTTTTTATACAGATGTTTTTGGAACGTGTGTAGTGTAATGTACACTTTATATTGTGCCCATTTATAGAATACTCATAGATACTGTTAGCTAGACTCAAGAAGTGGTAGGTGTTGAAGTATAATTATAATGGACTTTGACTTCTATTCTCAGTATTGAACTACTGAGCTGCGCGTTGTTTTTAGATTTTGGATTCCGGTAATGGCGAAAACTGTCAAATGGCTGAATATGAAAATTGTCTTTGAATGTGAAAGAGGCAGTTTAGATGAGCTCGAGTTGTTTTTATGTGTGCGTATGTGGAGGTTGTTTTTTTATGTGTGTGTGTGTGTGTGTGTGTGTTTGTCAGTGCATGCACGTGTGCTTATGTATGTGTGTGTGTGTGTGTGTGTGTATATATATATATATATATATATATATATATATATATATATATTAGGTGGTCCTCAAAAGCAAAGTTAAACTTTTTCAAAGTGCTTTTGCATTTTCCTGTTCCATTTGGGATAAAAACAAATTGGGAAAAATTCCAATAGAATTAAAAATTTTTTAGTACTGTCACACGACCCCTATATTTACAGTGTGTGAAAAATCTTACATATTTCATGAAACCAAGTATTTTAATAATTTTTGATATTATTATCAGATTTTCTTGTAGAATTGGTGGTTATTATATATTGTTTTGTATCAATTTTAATTCTGCCTCCATTTCTGTATGTGATGTCACTTGATTATGCACTTTTCCCCGACTTTTATGAGGAAATATGGCCACTGTGTGATTTCTCGAATCTTTGCTAAAATGGTCACTCGCGGGAGTTCACATGATATGGTGCGCATTCTAACTACTTTAGCGCAATAATTGCTTTTGAATTTTATAAGGTAGCCTTGAAAGGGCCATTTTTATTTATTGTTGTCATTAGTACTTTATGGGCCAACCCTTGTTCTTTCTGACTAAATGACATCTGTGTGGCATGGAATGGACCAGTTTGACAAGGTGCTCTTGTGTTATGATGTGATTACAGGCTGCAATTAGAGACTCAATCAGCTCACGCCGGCTGATTCTTGGTAATCTCGGCTGACACTACTACTGTACATTGTACAGTATGTACACTACTACTACAAGTTCTCAATAGTGTCAAGATCAGGTGACTGAGCCGGCTAATCAATGGACTGAACTCCATGATTCTTCTTCCTACAGGCAACAGTTTTCGCTCTGAGACAGGGTGCATTGCAGTCCTGAAGCAAATACTTGCTAGGAAACAGCTGTTTAGTTGATGGCAGCATACATTTCTCCAGAATATCTCTAGACAAGGCCTTACTAATGACCTATATAGTTTTCTCTCAGAAGAAGTTCAGGAAACGTTAGCTTCCGGTTATCAGGAGATGTTCTGATCAGCTGATCAGGACTCTATTGCCTCTGGTGGCTGACTTCCTGGGCCGACCGCAACGGGGTCGATCTGTCGTACTTTTGGTATCCTTGTGCTTCAGTAAAATGCGCACAACCATGCTTTGATTACAGCCGACCTTTGCTGCAATGTTTCGACTGGAATAGCCTTTTTCGCTCAGAACCACAACAAGGACTCGTTCTTCACTAGATAGAAACTGCCTCAACAACGACAACGCCAATACTTGCTACAAGTTGTTGAGTGGCATCCATTTCAAGCAGTTTCCCAACGCTCAGAAGAGCCACAACATCTAGTCGATGACACCGATTCGTATGCCAGTGACACGTCACAGAACTCATTGATTATTATTATTACTTTGCAATAGTCTTGATTACAGTGGCATAAAGATCAACAGTTTTTGGTTCAATGCCTTTTTGGTACTAAATAATTGGACTACTTTTAAAGGACATTTGTTATTAGTGTCGCAACTAAATATTGGTATGAAGTATGAACATAGTGGGTACAAGGTCTCATCATTGACAAAAATCCTGTCTGCAGTTGATGAGTACATATATGTAGTTACACAAAGACACAACAAACATAGTCTAACGTTTTGCTGATTCATGGTAATCGGTGAAAACTGGCTGCTATGGGATGTTTGGACATTTTTAGAGCATGCTGTGTAGTGCCTATGATAAAGATTAATACACCATTCAACTCAGTTGGGAAAAGTGTATGCACACTGCAAATTTCAGCCTGATATCTGCTGTGGTTCTCAAGATATTAAACTTCAAAAATCGTAAAACTTAACACGTAGCGTCGACTCGCGATTAGCCTCGTATCTTCAAAATATCATATCTCTGAGAGTTTTTGACAAAACTAGCTGGTAATTTCAAGATTTACTCAACTTGAGCTGTACTTCAAGCCCTGCAAATTTCTTGCAGATCTGAGATGGTGTGGTGAACAATTGTCTAAATACTGGCTGTGTTGTCATGGAATGACCCTGTTTGTAATTTTCAATGTAAGTGTGACAGTGGTTAATAAGGGTCTATGAATGCCAAACTTGGTAACAATGGTTTTTATTATAAAATGAACAGTTTAAACAAAAAGCACTTCAATAAAATCTACTTTTGAAATTTTTGTGCATTTGAGGACCACACCTAATATATATATATATATATATATATATATATATATATATATATATATATATATATATATATTATTACTTCGCATGTATACACAATTACACATGTATATTAAAAGTGGGGCATGCTGTCTGTAGCTGTGAGCCTTGACTATTATCATTATGCTCTTTTGCTGTATCTTGTGAGGACTTTTGTAAAGGTGTTATTTGTTGTTTTCAGCATTGTTCCTGGCATATTTGGAAATCAGCAGAGTCAGTACATTTCCGTTATAAAGGACATGCTGCATCAGTGCATCACAGACCAGGCGAACCAGAATGTGGGTTAACTTCTCAATGTTTATATTGTACTTGCCATCAGATTTAAATAACGATGAATTCTGTACTAAAGAATCTAATTGAATTTTAAGACTGAGAGAAATCTAATACGCTCATAAAAAGGACAGTGGAGCCTTTTACCTTTGAATTTTTAAAAAGTATTTTGGCCTATTTCATTACAGAGGTGTACCTCTCAAGCATTGTTAAAAATATTTAGAGAATTTTCTGCTTACTATCGAGCGCTATAACCTGTACGGTATATTCCTACCTGGTGTGCTTTAGTGCCACATGTTTTCTGTGGAGTAAAGCCTTTGGCCTGAAGAGTACCGGTACTAGTGAATGTTTGAAAGACCCTTTTGATTTGAAAGAATGTTTTGTAGAGTGGTTCGTTTTGAATGGTGTTTTTTTAGTGGCATTAGTTATTAGGGTGCCAATGAGTACCATGAGGAAAAAAAAGTTGTTGATTTTTTAAAGTCTCACCCTATGAAATTGTTCCTTTCTATATAAGAAAGCAAAATGCAAAGTTTTAACAAAATCTGTCAATATTTAGTGGTTGCACAACGCTGTTAAAACAATGCCTTATTCGCATAAAACTTGCTTAGAACTAGAATCAGTAACAATGTGTCAAGTTTGGTTACTGTGTGACAATTTTAGGTTTTTTAGCTCACATTTGTACATAATCTATGCTGAATCAATTGCTGATCTTTGATTATATAAAGGCCCTACACATTACAAGAGACAGAAAGTATCAAGAAACTCAGGTAACATAGGGATCGTGTTTCGTGATGTAGCGTCTGCGTTAGATCGAACAAACGTGTCTGACCGAAATGCAACGTTTATTCTCGCATCAGTAGCAAATTCTCTTGGGCATGATCCATCACAAAATTAACGCTCAGCAAAGAATCTGTTCGCCAAGCACGCAGAAAAAGCAGAGAATCGGTCGCATCACAATTAAAAGTCGTTTTCATTTGATGTCATGGTTGGTCCTCTAACTATTCACTGGGATGGTATCATGGTAAACTGTTACCGGAGCTAACAGGCAAGGATACAGTAGATCGACTAGCTGTCATTGTGTCAGGCGAAGGTATTATGAAACTGCTTGGTGTTCCTAAGATTCCAAACGGCACTGGAGAAGCGCAGGCATCAGCAGTGTTCCGTTTGATCGAAGAGTGGAAACTCACAAACTGCATTCATTCTATGTGTTTTGATACCACAGCCACTAGCACTGGAATGAAGGCTGGTGTCTGTATATTGCTGCAGCAGAAACTTCAGCGAGATCTCCTCCCTTTAGCCTGTCGCCATCATGTCCACGAGCTCATTGTTGCCAGAGTGTTTGACTTGTTGATGGGCTGCTCGAGTGGGCCTAATATCAAATTATTTGAAAGATTTTCTAAAGCATGGAATCACATTGATTGTTCTAAGTATGAAGTGTGACTGAAGACAGACACCTGATTTTACACTTTGAAATTATAAAAGGCGACCGGCTTGGAATCATTCGCCAACAGCTGCAATTATTTCATCCCAGAGATGACTACGAAGAGTTTTTGGTGCTTGCCTCGCTGTTTCTGGGTGATGATACTGCTAGCAACAACCCCAACATCCATATCAATGCACCTGGCGCATACCACAGGGACGCTGGATGGACAAAATACTATACGTGTACAGCTTAAAGATCTACCTGTTTTGATCACAGTTCAGACTTACAGCAGCAGAACTGGCAGGTCTTCAACAGTTCAATTTGTTTGTTGTGAGAATCTATCTCAAGGCATGGTTTACCTGTACCATGCCTACTTCAGCTCCAGGGAATGATCTACAATTGCTGAAGGATCTCGAAGTATATCGTTCAAGAAACGATGCAGTTGCTGACGCAGCAATGAAAACGTTCAAGCATCACTTATGGTATCTGAATGTACAACTTATTGGCTTTCTTCGATTCTCAGTTGTCTGCAGCTGAAAAGGCAAACATGGTCTCTGCTCTGTCAAACGTTGAAGATTCTAGTCCTCTGGCTCGAATTACCTTGAAAGACATGCACATTGGAAATAAGCAGCTGAGTCACTTTGTATCTGCCAGCACCAATGATGGGCTGCTCGAGTGGGCCTAATATCAAATTATTTGAAACATTTTCTAAAGCATGGAATCACATTGATTGTTCTAAGTATGAAGTGTGACTGAAGACAGACACCTGATTTCAAACACCAAACATTTCTTTGCTTCGATGAACATTTCTACAGATTTTCTGTCTCTAGATCCATCCATTTGGGACAGTAATGAATCATTGGAAGCATGGCAGCTCAGTCACGTGTCAGGGCGCTGAAAGTCCTAAACGATGCAGCAGAACGCGTGTTGCCCTAATCCAGACATTCAACTCGATGCTGACAAACCAGGAAGAGCAAAAGCAATACTTACTACAAGTTGTTGAACTTCATCGAAAACAGTTTCCACTACCAAATAAAAATGTTATTGTTCAGCAGCTTAGCAGTCACTGACACTTGACAGTTTCTGAAGCTAAATGTTGTATGTACGACTTTTTGTACGTTAATAACAATTAATGACATTGCGTTATTATTGGCTGACAACATTTCGATTTTCAAGGTCGCTGTGCAACCCCTAAATACATCATAATAATGGTAAAATTTTTCATGGGTTATTCATTTGTGTATATGAACAAAATGCAAGGGTGAGACTTTAACAATTCTGAAATTTATTTTTTATTGGCACCCTATTAGTTATTTTATACGATTTATTACTTAGGTTCGTTTTACGGCAACGCGAGCAGCAGTGTCGTTCATTCTTGCAAACGATGAAGACACAAGCACACTAACACACTTGAAAGACCTCTTGCCATACATTATTCAGGTGTGCAAGGGATGCTCATATACTGTAAAGCAAATATAAATGCATGTTTAGCTATTATATCTATTTTGATATAATGTTCTATCATATGGTATAATATGTAAATAATTGAGGGTAGCAGTGGAGCAGTGGTAAAAGCCAATTGGAACTGCCTTCAGGCAGAGAAGTCATCATCATTGTCATTATCTAGAATGTGAATTCTAGTTCAATTATATTTTCTGTTGGTAGGAAGTTAACATCGTATTTAAGCCTTTCTTTGTATAACCAACTCTTCACATTCTCGTCTGTTGATCTTGTGAATTATGCAATTCGCATGCTGACTAGTTGACTCTTTAATCACCAATCTGCCCGAAAGTGCCCATACCTTTGTCCATTTGAGGGTACCTGGAAGTTAGAGGGTTAAATAAAATTACCGAACATGAATTAATGAGGCTGAGTTTTTTTTTATGAATCTGACATTTCCATTCACAAGTTTTTAAGATTTGATTCATATGTTGATTTATCTAAATGCCAAAACCATCAGATAAAATAGGACAGATTTATTATAGAAATTTTAATTGCCAATGGCAATGTCTGCTCTTTTATTATTTATCCTTTCATTGAATTTTCTTAATCATTTTTATTTTACTTTTAATTTCTGTAGTTGTGACCCTAAGTTTGTGTGGGTCGTGAGCTCGTTTTTTTACAGTTGATAATGTTCATGACAAAAGACACTGAGAGTGAATAGGAGTCATAATTTGTATGACACTTTTATTATTAGTTATTTATTGACAGTGTGTTGCCGAGGGACTCCAGACCGATGATGATAGCTTACTCAAATGTCTCATTGATCTTGCGGAAAGCACGCCAAAATTCCTGAGGCCACAACTGGAAAATATTTTCAACTTTGTTCTGAGGGTAAGGCTACCAACTTTTGTTTGCAAATCACAATTTATTTTTGGAGTTGTTGTGCTGATATAGCAGTTGCACCTTTTTTAGGTTATAAGTTTGTTTGCGTGTGTGTGTGTACTGTATGTGTGTATGTATAATTGTATGTGTGTGTGTATATATATGTATATATATATATATATATATATATATAGATAGATAGATAGATAGATAGATAGATAGATAGATAGATAGATAGATAGATAGATAGATAGATAGTCAGTTTAATTAGATTTCTTTTTTATGCATTTTTATATGCAGCATGTGTGTGTGTATAACAAATTTTCAACTACAAACCAGAGGGGAGAAGATCTAAAGGAAGACCAAAAAGACGATGGGTTGACGGATTGGATGAGGATCTGCACAGTGCACATGGCAAGGCTGAATCTCAATGGAAAATCTGACAGAAGACACCGAATGATTTTGGAAGAAATAGCAAAGGACAGAGAACTTTGGAGAGATGTCATGGAGAAGTCGATAGCTGGACACAACTGGAGGATGAAAACCTGACCTGGCCTGATATGCACACATATACAGGATGCCCTAATCATCAAATGCCCCTGATTCGCACAACATTTCTGCACACATTGCATTGTACTCCTTACACAGGCTGCTTGTTACTGGAAAGGTTTGATGACACAGTGTGCCAGGGACTGAGATCATCGCTGGCTTCCATCTTGGCGCTAACACATGCGAACGGCACCGCTGTCCCTGTGGAGAACAGGTCCTGGAGAGTGTCTCTCATGGGCTATCTTGCAAACTTGGCCCAGATGGCCTTCCGCGCCATTCTATGCTCAATGACTTATTCTAAGCGCTGAGCATAAAATATAAATTTATATTGTTTATATAGGAATGTATTTTTACTATTTTCTTACTTTTGCCTGCATTTCCACCAAGTGTGAAGGTTTTATTGTTATTATTCTTATTGTTATTGATATTAGTTTAAAAGCAATTCTATGAAGTTTCATTACGCAGTGATGGAATTAATACGTATGACTTCACATAGCACACACTTAATACATAATTCATGGTTGTAGGTGGTTGGTGATAAAGCAATTTCAGATCAGTTCCGGCAGTTGGCTTTGGAAGTTGTCGTAAGTCTGGCTGAAAAATCTCCAGCAATTGTTAGAAAATATGGAAAGTTTATCAGTTTGCTCGGTAATTTTTTTTGTTGCACTTAGTTTTCAAAATCTCTATTTTAAGTGTATTTTATGATCATCTGGTATTACTCGTTCTAAAAAATGTTTCGTGGTTTCACTAGTCATGATTTTCATTCATTGATTCACTTAATCTGTATCTTAGTTTTGAGGTAGTTTTGTCTCTAGGGGGGGGGTGGGGGGTGGTTGCCACTTTTAAGTACTTTTAGTTACCTGTAAGGGGTCCATCTACACACATTTTGATGAATTTTGCAATTTATTTTGCTATACAGGGTTTATTAGGGTATGACCATTTTATCAAAGGTACCCAGTTGTGGAAACTACCCCCAGATTTTCCCTTATTGCATGTTTTTCCTAATTACAATCAGTGTCTTTAAACGTAACCCTATCTCTAGGATAGTAGAGCATCCAATATAGAACAGCATATGGCATTTTAGGTGCAATATCTTAGCCACAGACCTACTTCAAGAACTTCAATATCATGATGTAATTTCTGAATGTAAAGTGTAAAACAGGCTTACAAGTAGGCAGAGTATAAAAATGGACTTAACAACTAGTATAGTGATAATAATGATAATTTTAATTATAATGATAAATTTGATACTTAATATGAAATCACGTAATCTAATCATGTTTGATTATTTGCAATTCAGTGCCACAGATTTTGGCAATGATGGTTGAACTGAATGATGATGCTGATTGGATGACTGCAGATGATGTTGAAGATGATGATGATAATGAATGGTAAGTTATTCCCTTAGAATGTTCTTTTTCTCAGTCAGATTTTTGCATGTTTTATTAAAAGTGAACTTGATTAGATATTGATTAATATGGTATCTGTGCCAGAATAGAAATGAGTTGTATAATTTGTCTTTTCTCTCCAAGCCTCGGGTGTACATTACTGTAAATAACGAGTATATAGTCATTTTATTATTTGTTTTGAGTTGTTTAGCTCTAACTGTTTGGCCTGCCTCTAATTTAGATATTTCTTCATGCTTGTTGTTTTTAGCAACTCGGTGGCTGCTGAGGGCGCCCTTGATCGTTTGGCTTGTGCCCTTGGTGGCAAAACAATGTTGCCACACATTACAACAAATATACCACAGATGCTACAAAGCAGTGAGTTGCAAACATTATAACTACCTGTACTTGCAGATCTGTTGCATGAGAGGATATGGATGTGTGTGTGTGTGTGTGTGAGTGAGAGAGAGAGAGAGAGAGAGAGAGAGAGAGAGAGAGAGAGAGAGAGAGAGAGAGAGAGAGAGAGAGAGAGAGAGAGAGAGAGAGAGAGAGAGAGAGAGAGAGAGAGTCTTAACGAGAAGACATTCTGATTATATTTCATTGTAATTGTAATTAAAAATATTTATGATTTTTGTAAATGATTATTGAGAATAGAGGCTGTTTCAGCCTGATTAGACAGGTTAGTAATCTTAATATGCGTATTGTGGTCTACGTTTTAACTTCAGGCGATTACCGGTGTCGCCATGCTGCTCTGATGGCAATCTCTGCCTGTGGTGAAGGATGCCATCTCCAGATGGAGTCCATCCTTGGGAATATTATTGATGCTGTCTTGCCATTCCTTCAAGATACTGTAAGTTTAAGTTTGACAGTTGGGGCTCATCCATATAGTACATACGCAAAAAGGCATATTTTCAACCCGCTCCCGTTGCACACACCGTACATTATACGCAAACTCTCTTAAACCCAACCCTCCATCGGTGCGTATATGCTATATGGATGGACCCTTGAGTGGCTGTCATGTATAGTTGCATTGTAGCTGTAGAACACTACCTTTGCCATAGAACAATACCATAGACTTTTTGAACCTGATTCATTCATCATATGTTGTGTTATATTCAAGTGTTGTGTGTGATCATTGTTATAACAAACAAAAGCCTTACTAATGAAACATTTGGTTGTGGTGGAATTAAAATTTTGTATAATAACTGTTGACGAGTTCTGCAGTACGGTGCTGATTGATGTATGCTTTCCAGTTACTCCGTATACATGTCTGTCTCTGTTGAATTCTAGAATTTCTGTGATATTTGTTGGATATATTATTTAATTTATTTTTTATTGCATTTGCATAAGTACTTTTCGTGCGTGTTGTTTTGTCGTTGTTTGTATTTGCTTGTTTTGATTTATTGTTGATTTTATTTCAATAGAAATAAGATTTTTATTACAGAGGTAATGTTGAATTTTTCCAGCATCCAAGGGTTCGATACGCTGCTTGCAATGCCATTGGACAACTGTCATCGGACTTTGGACCTAATTTGCAGAAGAAATTTCATGATAAGGCATTGTCAGCTTTCCTTTTCAATTGAATTTATTTAATGATTTGTGCATATTGTTCTAGATCAGCAATATTTTTATCATGAGCTGTATGAATGGTAAGAAATCAATTAGTAGAATCTAGTTATCAAGACTTGTTTAACTTCATGTTTTAATGTGCCTGAATTTTGGCAGTGTTTAAGGTAGAGATTGACAAATTTTATTGAAATATCATAAGCTTTATATAAGTTTACTTTTTAAATGTTTTATCACTATATAATTTTGTTAACATTATTTGACAGATTGTACCGACGCTTTTGACTGTAATTGACAACAGTTATGACATGCCTCGGGTTCAGGCACATGCAGGAGCAGCTTTGGTCAACTTCAGTGAAATCTGTCCCAAAAACATCTTGACTTTGTATCTTGATGCCATTATGATGAAACTAGAGCAGGTCCTCACAGCAAAGTTCAAAGAGGTTTGTGGCTATATTCTGTAGGGACTAGTTGACTTGACTGTGTTGTTGTTTAGCTATCAAATTGATGACAAATAATCTACCATTGCATTCTAGAACAGTCTTCTTCTTTTCCCAGAAAATCAACCATCTACGCTGCTGGCAATTTTAATTTATTGGTCTTCAGGGTAAAACTGTTGATCCAGAAAAAAGTGTTTACCGCTGCCAGCCCTCTGCTATGGAATAGCATTGAATTCATCTCACTGATTGATTTACTCTAGGATCTAAAATCCACTCTTCAGCACTTTTTTCGTGCTTCAATATGTAACTCTTTCAGTGTTGCGTGTCATGCGAAAGTGTATGTTAGTGTTCTATATTAATTATGTGCTATATAAGTTATCCATTACATGATGCTATGCTGATAGATGTTGAAAAATATCAGAATTGTATTTATATTTTTTGTCTTCTGCTGATGGTTTGCATGGCAGTCAATGTTTTTGGTGATGGTAGTAGCTAAATGTAAAATTTTCAGGAAGGTTAATTTACAGTTTTACTGGTGGGTGGGGAATTCTGGTTTCAGAATGGCATTTAGACTGTACTTCTGGATTCAAGTGACCTGGCAATCTTTATGCTGTCAACTGGAGCAAGTAATTTGACCTATCTTGCCAAGAACATTATTCTTTGTATTTAGCTTGTCGAGAAAGGTACGAAGCTGGTCTTGGAGCAAGTTGTGACAACTTTGGCTTCTGTTGCTGATACAGCTGAAGAAAAATTTGAGCAGTATTACAACAGGTAATTCTGTTATTATATTGTATATAGATTGAAATTTACATTTTTATCTTATATATATCCACTTGTCAAAAATTCTGTATCAGATTCTCAACAAATATGAGGCATTTTAGCGGTTTGTTGGGTAGATTTAGGAAGCTCATAGATTGATGTTGTTGTGCCTAGATTTATGCCATGTCTGAAATATATTGTTCAAAATGCGACCAACAAAGAACTTCGTTTATTGCGAGGAAAGACCATTGAATGCATCTCACTGATTGGTTTGGCAGTTGGCCAAGACAAGGTACTTGATTTTTCAGCTATCAGATACATTGATGATTAAGTAAATGTGCTTCTTGAGTTGATGTGCACTTTGAATTGCAAAATTGAGAATAGAGTAGAAATTGGATTTTCAGTATAAGCACAATCTTCGATTAATTAAAATGGGCAACATATTCTACAAGTTGGATTATATCATATGTAAATATTGCAATGATGGAATTGATGTTTAAAAATGCCTTTCAATGCCCTGCCATATGCACAAACTTGCATTACTATCCATGATTAATTTTTTAAGCATGAAAACAGATGTCTTGAAATTGAACCACAATGTTGATTCTTCTTTTATAGTTTATGCAGGACTGTAGTGATGTTATGCAACTTTTGCTGAAAACACAGACAGATTGGCAAGACCTGCCTGAAGATGATCCTCAGGTAGGCTGGAAAGTACTGGTAATGCATCATTTGAGAATTTTATGAGAACTGCTGTGGTCTGCTTTAGCTAGAGAAAATGTGGTTTCTCAACATTTTGGAGTATGCAAGACTTTAAGTAGCTGAATTTGACTGTTGCGATGGGCCGTTGATGTGCTTGTTTGTTTGGTAAAGGTTTTTAAAGCAGACCGTTTAGAGTAATACAGGAAAGCTTAATTGGCATTAGTGGATCTTGCTCTCGTGTTTTCTCTGTGTTACTGAGTTGAATTGGATGTTGTGTTTTAGCTGTCTTACATGATTTCTGCATGGGCACGGATTTGTAAGTTGATGGGAAAGGAATTCGAACAATACCTGCCGTTGGTGATCGGTCCTGTTTTAAAGGCGGCTTCTATCAAACCCGAAGTGGCGCTTCTTGACAGTTAGTAAACACAAGAATTTTTTGTTAAAAGATGAAAGATAACTCTGCTTCGAGTATAAAATTAAGTGCTCCCGAGCACCTGATGTTCCAGTGAGGAGTGGGGGGGGGGTTGAAGATTAAGACAATAAATGCTTGTTGGAGTGTGGCAAACTGTGTCATATATTAGCTGCTGTCTGTAAACTTTATTCAGGTGATGATATGGAAGTTCTAGAAAATGATGGTGACTGGCACTTCATCACTCTTGGTGATCAGGTATGATGATTTAATCTGACAATAGACTGTTGATGACAACTGTGGTGGCAATGATAGAAATATTATGGAATATTTGAACAAATACCTTTGTGTAGACATAAATATTATGTTGGTGGTGGTGGTGGTGGTGGTGGTGATGATGATGATGATGATGATGATGATGATGATGATGATGATGATGATGATGATGACGACAATGATGTTTGTTTTGTGTTTCCTTGGAGCTTGATACATTGCATTTGATTACTCATTTATTGTTGCTTGTTTTGAGCAGCAGAATTTTGGTATTCGGACGGCTGGCTTGGAAGAAAAGGCAACTGCCTGTCAGATGCTCGTTTGTTATGCTCGTGAATTGAAGGAAGGATTTGCCGAGTACACCGAGCAGGTTGTCAAAATCATGGTTGCACACTTGAAGTTCTACTTTCATGATGGTAAGGGTTCGGTTTTATTTGCTCCATTGAACTTTTTATCGTTTAATTTTATTTTGGTAGTCATCAAATGTGATTTTTAACATTTTGCTGAAATTATGTTGGCTTGAATCATTCACTATCTCATTGATGTTTCTGAACTTAGCATATTGCTATATTTTACAATTATCATCATTTTGCAAATTTGCATTTACTGCATACGGTAAACTGCATTCTCTTTCCAAGGTGGAGATTAAAAATTAAACACGTCTACATTGCCTAATTTTAAGGAATTGTTGGTAGTTAAATTTGCTAGTCTGTTTAATCTGATTGTAGGAGTTAGGATGGCAGCCTCGGAAAGCCTTCCATATTTGTTGGAATGTGCACGAATTAGAGGCCCAGAATACCTCACAAATATGTGGCAGTATATTTGTCCCGAACTGCTGAAGGCAGTTGATGCCGAACCAGAGTTTGACGTTAAAGCAGAACATTTGTATGCTGTGGCACAGGTGTGTGTAGTTCATAATTTTGTTTGCCAATGATAATTATCATGCTTTAAATACACATTTATGCAGGCATTTTCCTTTGTTATGCATTAGATTTATTGCCAATTTAGTTAGCCACAAATGAATTTGTTTTTTTTTCTTTACAAATTTATCAATTCACATCATTGCTATAATGGCAAATTATAAATTCTTTATGAATTGTAGTCTACTGTTTACTTGTGAGTTTGCATCTATAAGGACTAACCCTAGTTGTCTGGTTTCAAATCACAGTGCATTGAGCAGATGGGACTCGGGTGCTTCACAGATGAGCAAATGGCTGAACTAGTGCAGTTGTTGAACAAGACAATCAACGATCATTTTGAGAGACAGAACTCACGTCAAGGTATGAACCTTTGCTGTTTGGTTTTTGAGTTTACTGCTAGTTTTGCTACATTTTATGCTGCTAATAATAATTTTAAAATATCACTGACAAAAATATATTTCAGTTGGATTGTTGGTTTGACTCATACTAAATTTATGGTTCCACAGCAACTCGTCTACAGACTTCTGGTCGATCGACAATAGGTCTATTACGATATCGTAACCATAATCCTAATCTAACCTTAACCCTACCGTAGTCGGTCAACCAGAAGTCTGTGGGCGAGTTGTCATAGATGAAAAGTCTGTAGATGAGTTGTGATATCTAAATATATGGACTAGATATCATTGATAAAAATTTTGTGCAGAGTTGGATAGTGATGAATGTACAGGAAGAAATTTTTTAGCTAATAATCGTTTGAGATGAGATTGAACTTTTGGTAATTTTCTGAAGATCTGTAATTGTGGATATATTTTATTTATATATTTTATTAATATATGCAGAAAGGCCATTTCAAATTATTTTGTATGTGAGTCGTTACGGACTGTTTGCTTTCACTACAGAGCAAAGAAAAGATGAAGACTATGATGAAGTAGTTGAAGAAAATCTTGAGTGTGAGGTATAAGCATGGACATTATTTTATATGCTCAGTTTACCGTATTGTGTTTTACACGGATATTATGATCTTGAAGTGTTAATGGTTTTTGGTCATTGCAGCACCAATAGGGCTATGTTATCAGACCATTGTCTACATAAAGTTGTAGTTATTTGTTGAACTGATTTTATCTCATCCGATGATATATTTATATTTGCTTTTTATCTTCATTTTTGATGTTAAACTGCATTATACCGGCAATAGCCTGGATCAACAACCATTGTCAAGTGGATGAAGCTAAAGGGTTCACGTTAGATCACTGTTGCCAACTGTCATTCATGAAAAAGATCTAGATACAGATACTGCATTATAGTAGAGCTTTTTAAAAGCAAAGATGCATTTTGAATTTAATCATTACAATATGTTTGTCAACTTTGACAACTTTTGCCTTAGAATGACCAAGATGTATACCTATTGAGTAAAGTCTCTGATGTCGTGCATGCTCTGTTCGGTAACTACAAAGAAGCGGCGCTCCCTGTCTTCGACCAGATGCTGCCGAACTTTGTTAAACTTCTAGTAAGTACAACTAATGAATGTTAATCTAGTTTGCTAAATTATCATGCAGATGTGTTTATATTGATTTGGTTAAGTATATTGACCAGAACACCTGGTAATATAGTTGGAACCCTCGAATTTAATTGGCACTAGAACAAGTCTATGGTGCCTGTGTGCTTCCTGACATTTTGTGAAGTGTGATCATATTACCGTAAAACTTCTAATACAAGCCTGGTTTCAAATAGCTGGGATTGTAAACTAATGTCATTTGTGTTAACCCCTTTACTGGCGTAATGCACATGTGCATCCATTTTACATTATATTACAAATATATGGCCAGTAAAGGGGTTAACAAAAGGCTGAAGGCTTGCATTAGAAGTTTTATGGTAGTTTCTGTGGTAACCATTTTCTAAAATTTAGCAGAGATGGTGTCAAATTGGCTTCAACTTTCCACTTTCTTTACCATAGATACAGTACTTCCAGCAAGTATTAATTTCTATGGTTGGAACCATCAACATTTTGTGTGCTTTTGTGCCATTATTACCTGTGATAATAACTGTTTCGCCGGATCCGCTTTATTGGTGGTCCCGAGAGCGAATTGTTTTCGGGCATGTTACCGCCATAATACTTTTAAAGAGAGACTTAAAACCTGGTTATATGTTATCTGTAACTTTGTAATGTGTTGACCGGACGAGTTAACATAAATGGTTAATAATAATAATAATAATAATAATTTATTCTGAGAGCATTGTTTTCCATGTTTAAACAGCTTCATGCAACTTGTGTTGACCCAACTGGTGTTTGTTTATTCTAGGGTCACGACCGCATTTGGCAGGAACGTCAGTGGTCTCTCTGTGTTTTCGATGACCTTCTAGAGTTTGCTGGGCCTGTAAATATTATCATTTTGTGTCATTTTGATGTCGGTTTTCTGTTATTTTTCTTCATTGATGATGCCGCAGTAATGTTGCAATAAAGTTTACTTTTATTCAATTATTCATAATCTGTGTGCATCTGCTGTCTTGTGGGTTTTATTGATCTACATTAAAATGCAATTATAATGCGTTAGTAACATTATAGTAAATGTCTTCTGCTCAGTTCTTCTTTGGCTTTTTGAATCCTATCGTGTCTAAGATATACTTAGAACCATCACTTGGGCAGCGCACAAAAGATGTAGACTGTTTCTAATCGATTGTTTCTTTCTCGTGCAGCTTTCCGTTTCATACCAACAATATTTTCTTCAACCAATGTTAAGAAGTATCACAGACAAGCAGCCCGAGGTTCGTCAAGCTGCAGCATATGGGGTCGGTGTGATGGCTCAGTTTGGTGCAGTTGGTTATGCTCCAATGTGTGCAGGTTTGATTATATATATATATCATTTTTAAAAGTTATTTCTTATTTTCAGCCAGTGTAGAGATTTGAGTAATGCAGTGTGATTTGGCAGAATTTTGGTGATTTGGTAACTGCACTTGCTAAAGCATTTTGAGTCGATTGTAGTTTACATGTGGAAGCTTTTGGAAGCATATAGTAGATGAAATGCGCATATGCACTAAATTGTACATTATGTTTACGAAATGCTATTACATGATGCCTTTTACAGAGGCTCTACCATCGTTATTGCAAGTCAT
This sequence comes from Metaphire vulgaris, assembly GCA_018105865.1. Lineage (NCBI taxonomy): Eukaryota > Metazoa > Annelida > Clitellata > Crassiclitellata > Megascolecidae > Metaphire > Metaphire vulgaris. Next base: position 26,262,773 of record CM030833.1, read on the forward strand.
CCAGAATCCCGAGTCACGGTCGGTCGAAAACATCAATGCTACGGAAAATGCCATAGCAGCCGTCACGAAAATCTGTAAATACAACGCCACTGGAATCAACGTTGCCGAGATAATACCGCTGTGGTTGTCGTGGTTACCTGTGTGGGAGGATGAGGACGAGGCGGTCCATATATACAACTACTTGTGCGATTTGGTCGAGATGTAAGCAACTTTCTGGTTGTTACATTGTTGATTGGAATTTTAGTTTATACTGACAGTGTTTGCATTCCATTGAAAATCATGCTATGATTCCTGCTTTCAAATTGTGTAGCACTTTGTTATTCATTCGTGTCCTTATTGTTGTCAACCTCATGCTTTCGTAATCCAGTAGGTAGGTCTTTAGTGGTGCTGTATTGATATATATATATATATATGTCAACTTATATAGCGCTTATTTAAAGTCAGGCTTAGCGAAGCACTTTACACATTACACTTATACGAGATCTTAAATAAGTGTGAAAATATATATATAGTTTGTGCTTTTCCCCGGTGCTGTGGTCTTTTTTATATCAGACTTACAGATTCTGTGCAAAATAGACTCTTCGTGCTTTGACAGATCTGTGGATTGCTTTGTCTTTGTTAAGGCTTTCGGCAAATTATGCTGTTTTAATTTAGATTAATGGGTAGTGCGAAAATACTTGAGACTTGCAGCACTGGAGTGACTTGTGTGATGCAGAAGATTATCAGTAGATGCACTTATTGAAGATTGGTTATTGATAGGGACATTTTGAGAGCACTTTGGAATAGATGTGACAATGAGTGATAATGTTGTGGAGAATGCAGGTTTTATTATTTAGTGACAAATAGTTATTCAGCAAACTTAGTTAGTCAATGGTTCGCGTCATTCGTTCTTGTACAGAAACCATCCGTTGGTTTTGGGTGCAAACAACCAGAACCTCCCGAGGATTGTCGATATCATCGCTGTAGCGTTTCAGCAAGAAGCGGTTTCTATCAAAAGTGAAGTTGGTCAGAGGCTGATCAACATAATTCGCCAAGTTCAGGTTAATACTTTTGATTTCTTTTCTGATATAAGTTCCTTTTTGCAGTTGGTGCCTTATTAAGCACATGGCAATGCACATGCAGTACGCTGCAGGCATAGCTCTAAATCTTGCCGACAGTAACTATGGGTGGGAAATGCTGTGATCTTTGGAGAGATGCAGTTTGGAAACGTATATTATAGTAGCACGGTGAAACTTCCTTAATGCCTGACACTCTGTACCATTCAAATCATGTAACACTGAGATGATGTAATCAGTGATTGAACGGCACTGCTGGTTGAAACGATTGATTCCACAGCGCATTTGCTGCCTCGCAAAATTTGCACTATAGAAATGTCCTTAATAATAATAATTAATAATGATGATAATAATAACGTTTTAACAGAGTGGCATTGACTTGGTTAGGTTTGTGAACTCGCTTGAATGGTTTGATGTGTACGTATGTTATTTGATGTTTGCACGACTTTCTTCAAAATATATGTTAGCGTAACCGCTGTGCTGCCGTTTGTGTTTCAGAGTAATGCCCAAATATTTCAAGCTTGTGTTTCTCAGTTAACTCCTGATAAACAAGGAACCTTGCACATGATTCTGACGAGCTGAAATTGCTACAATTTGGGACTTTCTTAGCGAAGATTGGTGATGGAGCTTATCAGTGAATATATGTGTAGAAGTTGTTTAGTAAATAATTTCTTTTGTCTGTAAAGAAGACATGTCTGCCTTGGATTTGGTCGTGATTTTTTTCATCAGTTTTATCGGACCTTCTTAATGTCCAATTATTTTTTGTCATTTGCTAAAAATGTACAAGTAGGCTTAGACTTCAGTGCTTCTCTGCTTTGTATGGTATTCAGATTTTGCTGATGCAATCTGACCATATTTTAATTTTAATCAGGACATTCTCCAAAGTTATTTATTCGATTGAGGAGTAATTTAAAATTACTAAATCTTTGGTTTTCGTTCATTCATATGTTTCACTAAGAGGATGTATGATTGTTTCCTGTATTGGTGATGTTAAGTCTTTGAATAATTTGAAAAAGAATATAATTTATAGGAAAATTTTAGCTAAGCTATAGGATAAATTAACAGCTTTCCATCTTTGTTATTGAACTATGGCTTGGCTAAGATTTGTGAAAATATTTTGTGTGTGTGGCACAACAGTGTGTGAAATGTTATTTTTACCCCCTGATCAAGTGTCTACTGTGGAGCTCCATTATTTCTGAAACTTTAATGTCTTTTGCATGTATGATGTCTTCGGTAGTTTTATTCACTAGGTCACAATAAAATTAAGCAGTTTCAGAAGTTCATTTTGCTGACACTGTGTGCAGTTGAATTGTGTATGCTTTGTGCTTAACCCCTTAACTGTGTATTTAACTGTAACTCAATGTAAAATGGATGGATATATCTGGGATCCCCAGTTAAGGGGTTAATGCCAGAGTGCTCGTGTAAGGTGAACAATCATTTGGAGTGCTAAACAAATTGAGATGCTACATATATTTGTCAGTTTTCCTTTTATTTTGCTGCTTTACTTGCTAAGATACTGTATGTAAGATAGTTGGTCATACTTTTTTGAAATTTTAATTCAGTGTGGAGTATAAAGTATGTGATTTATGATTACATATGATCATGAAATAATAAAAGTAGTTGAGTCAGATTTTAAGAACCATTGAAATCCGTCGTTTGTATTTCTTTGATGAGTTATCGGTGGCACTGCACGGGGTGGAAGATGGCAGAGTGGGTTACATGCTGGAGCGGCAGGCAGACAGTGCGAGGTTCAAGCCTTGTTAGCACCCTAGTGGCATTCACACAGTCAATAATGCATCCTAAGCCACTTTGTCACGCTATGGATTACCGGTATTCATGCATCCTTCCACATAATTCAATGTGCAGTTTCAACCACATTATGTCATCTACATGGCGGATTTTAAAAATCCTTCTAGGCAGTTGTATAGCAAAAGGAATCATTTTATGCATAGGAAAACAGTTACAAATATTTTATAAAACAGATAAAAAGGAATGGTGCCATATTAATCTGACTGGGCTTTTGCCATAACCAGTGAACTCAATATTTAATGCAGTTTTATATTACTCTTTGGCATGCTGATGGAGACGGCTTTATTACCTATTAGCAGGGAATGTTTTAATGTGCAGTTGATTACAATTTGTGCAGTGGTTGAAAATGAAAAATATGCAGTGTAGAGAAAATTGTGCAGTTTTATCGAAAATAAGAAATAGGACTGCAATGTGAACATAGCTGAAATTGTTTCATAATAATTTGTGGGGTGGTGCTTGCCAACAAAATATATGTACAGAGTTGGAAAATTCTTCACAGTGAGACGAGGTCTTAAAATAGCTATGGAAAAGGTACAGTATATGATCAGCCAGGCAATAGTCAACATCCAAAGGGCAGTGAGGCTAGGTTGTTAGAGCTATGGAGGAAATGATTTAAGCTTAGACTTGAAGACTTGAGACAATGCAGGAATTATAGGAAATGATGATTCGGATTCTAGACTGCGGACATCACATTTTCCCTGGGTATTAAAAATTTGATTGAAAATCGATATGAATTTTAAAAGTGTAAATTTAACAGCTGGTTTTTAACTATTCACTATAACAAAATGATTAATTAATAATTGTCCATTTTCACTCGCCCCAAGAGAGTAAAAAAGTCTGCTAATGCATTTGCCCAAAAGATTCTTATGCAGTGATCAATCAATATTATTTACAAATGTAAAGACTTGCAATAAGACCGATTTTCAATTAGGCCAATGTGCATGTAATGTGTGTAATACTGTGTTAAGTACGTTACACGCGGCGTTCCTGATCGCTTGGCGGAAGTGGTTGTTGGCGCACGGGTGCAGCTGTTCGTGGGTACATACCGATGGGAAGTTGTTGGTTTCTGATTTTGGAGAGGATTATTTATATTACGTGAAAAATAGTAATAAATAGTTGATTTTATATTTTGCGTTTTATTCCTCCTTTGAGTTGCCATTTATTCTGTCATTCGATCGAACCGATCGGAGTTCGATGCGGCGTCGTATCTTTCGTTTCCTGGACGCGGTAAGTCGGCGGCTTGTGTGACTTGTGTAAAAAGCTATTCAGTCCCCTGTGTGTGTGTGTGTGTGTGTGTGTGTGTGCCTGGCTCGCCTTCTCTGCCCTCAGGTCTTCGTTTGATGCTCGGTTGACATAGGCATCACATTGCATGCATTTTTCAATGTTTGAATATGCAGACAGAACATTCGCCCGGCGACCTTAATTAAGGCTTCACTGAATCCTCGATCTCCACTGAATGCGATTGATTAGGACCTCCTATTTAATCATGATCAGAGCTCTGAGGCTGTGCTACTACTATCATGTTGTGTTCGTTGGTTATTTGTCAGAGCTGCAGGAGACAGCCAATTTTTATGGAGCCTCAGGTGTACAACTGATGCCCTTCGCAACAGCTTCACCAGTCATTATGCCTTCAATCATGCAGAATTTCAGTGTCCTGTAGGCCTATGATAAAGTCAGTATAATGTTAAAAGCAATTGCACTTCTGGGATTGCTTTGTCATCATAGCGGTAATTTATTTTTAAATGTCTAAATTGGTTAAGATGTGGTTTTACATTATGGCCTTTTTATTTAATTCTAATGCACACGCACTCACAAGTGATTCCTATTGATAATCTGTAAGATAATTAGTGCCAAGTAAAGTAAAATGGAAAGGTACCTTATTGCTGCATTCATGAACACTAGTGCCCGATTTGAATTGATACTATGTAGTATGTACTGGCTACGAAATGCTTTGTCTGATAATGAGCATGAGCATGTTTTTAGTATCTTATGTGTCTCAGAGATATTTTAGTTTTCTTTGCTTATTTCATGACAACTTTGTTATGAGCAGATTGTGTACACCTGTTCGTCCAGTTGAATTTCTAAGGCCACATATAGTAAACGATGTGGGAAAAATTTTGGTTACATCTGCCTCTCATCATTTTGTCATGCGATCATTGTAACACACCTTTCTTACTACTCATTGGTAGAATCTATAAAAAATACATTCATGTTTATAACAACTGAAATCTTTCTAGTGTTGTGCTTGGCTGTCTACAATTTTAAAGCATTAGACATTCTATCAAACACATTTAAATCGCTGTCAATAAATTTAATTAACATCAATATACAGTAGAGCCTCTTTAGCTTACCCCTCTTTAGCTCGCCAAACTCCCATCTCACCATGGGTGGATTAAGAACGGGTTTCCACCCATGTATCCACTATCTCCAAAAATTCTACTGACATAAGCACATGCGCATCTATTAGTTTGTTAGAGGGCAAAGTTTGATGCTAACAAAACATGACGATGAGATACGATTTTAAATGATTTTAATTATAAAAGTTTCGCTAAACAGTCCATAAAGAGCCAGAAACCGGAAAAAGAATACTAATCACACAAGACACTCATTACTATACAACTGCCTTCTAGTGGTGCAACACCACTGAAAATGAATAAGTTAATAAATTCACAGAGTAGAAGAGCCATCATATAACAGTTTGTTGTTATGATCAAAGGAATGGCAATATTCTATGTAGTGTTGTTATCTCATAACTAATAGCCTCAACTGTTGACCTCTTATATATAGTATATCAGTTTTCAGGGTTGTGATGGGGAACAGCAAAATGTCAATTCTAGGCAGAGTTAGATGAGCTCTTTTTTTAGGCAGACCATCTTGTTGGGAAAATGTCTTGGGCAGAGCCTGCATGGGGTGTGAATTGTCCTGCCAGGGCAAATTGTCTAGCACCTGCCAGAAAGAAAAATATGTAGCCCTGTACATTTCACATATTTGAAATTAAGTGCTACAGAAACATCCTATGAATGGGATGGTTTGACAAGATCAACAACAAAAGGGTAAAACAAGGAATGAGCATAAAGAAAGAAATCATCCAACCAGTCATTCAAAGGAAACTAAAGACTATTTGGCCATATCTGCAGAATGAATGATGAAAGGCTGATGAAAAGAATCATTCTCAGAGTAATGGAAAGTGAAAACATTAGAAGAAGACCATGGAAAGAATGGATAGACAATATTAAAGAATGGTGCAACATGGACATATATGAAGCTTACAAAGCCACACAAGACAGAGACAATGGAGGAGGGGAACTCAAATTGCAATAGACACCAATGGGTATTGTGCCCATGAAGGATGATGATGATGATGAGGAGGAGGAGGAGGATGATGATGTTGGGATGGGACGATGACGACGACGACGACCTTAGAACCTAGATACCTCTGAAATATTCTGCCTGCTTAGTTGTGTCTTTTAGAAATCAAGGCTGGTTTGCTCATTTGAAGAAGGTCTTTGTTTGAAAACTTTTTCAACTGGCAGGCGTGGCCTGAATGCACAAGTTGATTAGATTCTAATGCAGGGGTCGGCAACCTTTTGGACAGCGAGGGTCATACAGCTATGGCAGTGTCTGGTGGAGGCCCATGAAATTAAATATAATGTAAAATTGTATGTCATAAAAGAAAAAAAACTAGAAATTTAAGACAGTTTAAATATAATTTGCATTTGTTTAACAGCTCATTTTTGTAAAGTGCTCTTGACTTTGCCTCGATTGTCATGTTTACTGTGCTTAAGAAATTGTATTGCATAATAATAATAGTAATAATAATAATAATAATAATAATAATAATAATAATAATAATAATAATATTTTACTGAAAGAATAACCACTAACTATAACTAACACAAAATTGATGCCTAATTGTTCTGCACTCCAAATCTACTTTTCTCTTCTTACTTTCCATAGTCATTTGCTGCTTGTTATTGTTCAAATAGAAAGACCTCTGGAAATGAAAAAGAAGAAAAAAGTAAATTAAAATGCAAAAACAGCATTGTGATGAAATATGTTAGTGTGTGTGAATTTTTATGCATAAAAGCAGTCAATGGATTGTCATACACCCAATACCATGCAACAAATATCAGAAACATTGGAAAATAAAAATGTTAGCTGCACAGTTAGCCAGAGATGGTTAACATTTTTGTTAACTATATAAACATTTTAACTATGAGCAAATTTCAATGGAAGCCTGTTTATCGCTCAGTGTTGTCGACTCTCTTTGGGGCTCTTTGCAATGGACGACGGGAGTCCTGTATGCCAGTGTATGGCAAGCTGTCAATCAACTAATGTCGCTAATAATTCACTTTTTGGAAGGTATGTTAGACAAAGCAGTAAAAATGAAATTAAGTAAAAATTAAGTTTGAGTTTTGCAGGTTGGATTAAACTCACTAGCGGGCTGGGCATGGCCTGCGGGCCGGTGGTTGCCGACCCCTGTTCTAGTGGAACACTACTGCAGAATTCAACCCAAGCAATAAGCTATCATTCTCTTCCAATCGCTTGCAGTTCACCTTGGCTGTATTCTGGAACCGCACTAGTACCACAGTTTTCATCATGCAATTAAGCGGGTTTCACTACCACAGTTTGACTATCAGAATAGGATTTAGCATTTGTGTTTGCTTTAGGATTATGGCTGGAGATATATTTGACTCTCTTTTCATGTAAGCATTGGTAGTTTAAAGTGGTTGTTCTCAGTGCACAAGTTTGCTTATGGCATTACAGCATTAAAAGTATAGATTTTGCATTTTGTTTGATGAAATATGTGGTTTGCTTGAAACTGTGGAAGGAATGATGTTAACTATGTTTGAGCCGGTATTACAGATTAATTATATTGTGATGATTGATGTTGTTGCCTCAGTGAGGATGTTCATTCTTAATTAGGCGAAGTTGAGGGATTTCTTTCTGACATTTTCCCTGATCTTTTCATCTTCTGTCTTCTGTTCATTAAGGGACAACATCCTTTACTGCTGACTGACAGAATGTACTAGAAAATCTGTGAATGCAGTCAAACCCTTGTTTGTCTGGATATCAGAGGAACTAAAGAGCCTTCATGTTAACCTACAGTTCAATGAAACCATTGAGTCTCAGCATGTTCAAATTACTGTAAATGATTATAGCCAACCAATGATCCATGTTATCTGAGTCTTTGTTAACAAGGTTTTACTGTTATACACACACACACACACACACACACACACACACACACACACACACACACACACACATTCTGAAAATGATGCACTATACCACGTGAAAATTCCACACCTGCCTTTGCCATAATGTTTATGAGAGTTCTTATTCTGGCATCCACTTGAACATACTTGAGGTGTTTGGTACTAGGGTCAAACTGAATCAGTGTTGAATTGTATGAGACCAAAAAGTCTTGGCGTCAAACGATATGAACCCTGGCTGAAATTATGTACTAATTTGGGCACCATTAATTTTTCAATTATTTGCCCTTTTTCTCTAGTGTTGTGGTTAGAAAGAAATGTCATGATACAGTCAAAATTTTGCTTTTACTGTGAAAGTTGGAAGGATTGAAATTGCTTTTGTTCTGGATGAAGGGAGAAGATTTTAAAAGAGCACATGTTTTGCCATTTACCTTGTCTGACAATGGTCAGAATATTGTTGGTTGTTTGCCCACCATGAGTGGCTGAGATGCTTCCTGCTCTTTGATGTAATTGAATAGTGAAAGGTGTGAGGTGATCAAAGTTATCGCTGCATTTAATTCTGCTGAACTGTGGTGATATTGTGCATTGTTGTTTGTCAGACTTTGTGTTGCTTGCAGACATGACAGTTCAGTTTCAAATATCAAATCTTTTATTCAGCTGAGAGGTTTAGACCATATTTAGACTAGGTGTTTGCCTGAAAACTCTAAAGGCAGACACAGTATAGTTAAATTGGACTAGAGAAAAAAATGCTTTTGTGTTGATGGAATGAAACAAGATCTTGAACCTGGTGAGCTGAATTGTTTAAAATATAGAGGCCCTTCACCTTATTGATTGGTACTTTCTTTATACTGTAAGTGAGATGTGCTGTTTAATTATAAAGCAGCATGTCTCAAATGTTGTTATGGTCTTGGTAAAAATGAAGCTTGGTTAAATGATTCAACTGTTCCAGTCAAAACACATGCATAATAATCACAAAGTGCAAATACCTGAGTATTATATCTGGTTGTTGGTAAATTCACAGTTTGTGATCTATGCATCACACTGTAAACATTTCACAGATTTGTCCATAGAAGTATTTTTTTGACTAGATGTGCTTCATGTCATATTTTGCTTTCAACAAATTTGGTACTGGTCAGTTGGCCATTTGTAAGTTTCTTTTGTTTTAATTGCTTTTTATTCTGGATACGCATCTTTTAGATAAGTCACTTTAATTAGAATCCATATATGGGTGTGGTTCTGAAACATTTAAATGATGACAGATTGTATTTGATAGTGTAGTTGTTGCTGATAGGTTAGTGGTGATAATATGGCAGGTTAGTGATGAGGTGTCCAATGGAAGCATTCATTTGTACCATAAATAGTTTCAGAATTACAAGAGTTAATTGGGTTGGGACTGGCTTCTGTAGTCCCAAATTGTGTTTAGTTTTCAGCTGATATATAGGGGTACTATTCATTGGCATGGAATTGCTTGCCTGAAATTTTGTTTATTGCCTTGAGGATGTCAGTGGTGGCCTCAATTGATATGGAAACTCCCACTGTGAATTATACAATTACCGGATATTCTGGATATTTAGACAGTGGCTGGAGTGGAAATTCTTCCCTTTTATTTCAATAGTTAATAATGTGTCGCATACATAGCAGGCACGGAGAGACGTGTGCTGTTATGCTGAAATTGTCCTAAAGCTGTGGATAATTTGCCACATATGCGGCCTGTTTTCATATTGTATGCTCAGGAAAAGATCACAGAACCTGAGGCATGAGATTTTATTTGTCTCCTTCGGTCTTGCTATGGACAGTGCAACTGAAAATTCTCCTTATTAATTTTGTTTTGGATTTTTTACTTTATACAGCTCATTCCTATCCAATGATGAATAGGAATTGATATTGATATTCATTGATTAGCAAAGGGGCAGAACTGTCAGAACTTTCAGTGTTACTCAAAGTATTAAAAGCCCAACCATCTACTCTAGTTGCAGCCAGTTTTTAAAATGATTTCGCACGGCTTTGCTGTAGAACTTTTTAACATATTTTAAATACGAGATTATGATATTTTTATTTGAATTTTGATTATAAGTTAAATAAAGTCTTTGTCTAATTGTTTGCCCAGTTTTACTGAAAGATGGGGACATTTGCCCAGTAACTGATGGAATGCAGTCTGGAATTCCTCAAGAGTTGAATTGTACCCATTATCAGTGGTCTAACTCTGGGTCTCACTCACATCCTTATTTATTCAGTGCTGGTGATCCTGGTCATCAGAAGGGGGTCTAGCCACTTCAGTGGTCTCTGGCTTCCTCCATTTGATTTGCCCTCTGATAACAGGCCTTCATTTTAAATGAGTTTGAATGCAAATGATGGCCTGTTTTATGGATACTTCGTCTTTGGGTTTGATTTTAAATTATGATTATAATTTCTACTTTCATTAATTGGTTCACACAGATTACTAATATTATTCAATTGTGCTATTTGCATGGTGTTCAAAGAAAGCTTCTGACTTTGTTACCCCGGTAATTAATATTGATTAGTTATTTTTCTTTTTCAGATGTTGGGTCATATGTGTGGGTTTGCCAAGTGGTCATCTTAGGGTGATTATCCAAAACGGACCAGTCATCAGGCCCATAGCTACGGAATTGGATTCTGAGCTTTGGCTTTTTATCTCTGGTTTCTAAGGCAACCAGCCATCTGGCTTTGAGAAGTTATCTTTGGCTACACTGTGTGAAGGAGAAAGATGGCCAACTCAACCAGTCCTCAGACATCTCCTTTCAAAGGGCCACAAATTTCCTGCAAGGTTCTGATGTTAGATGACGCGGTTCAGTTGTTTTCAGTTCCGGTGAGTAGGTCTTGATGAATTTAGGCCAATTTCTGCCAGCATAATTTATTTCTGATGTTTCTGTTGAAGGCTATTGGCAATGTGCAGAGTGATGCCAAGAAATGCTGTTTTGCTGAATTGTGTACTTAGGTGAATGAATGATGAGACTGATATTTGCATGTTGTAAATTATTGTATCAGAGTTTTCTTATATTAATTTAACCCCTTTACCGGGGACCCCGAATATATCCATCCATTTTACATTGAGTCACAGTTAAATGCACGGTAAAGGGGTTAACTGTGCATTTAGTTGTTGATCCTGTGACTCTACTGACAATGACAGTTGGATTCTCTTGAAGACTTAACAACTTCTTACATTTAATACAAAAACGCAGTCTTGTATTTAGTTAATTGCTATGGCATACTGGTTTGCATGATGTGCCAGTTTTCAATATAGCAATGGCCATTGAATGATAGACCAATTGTGTTGGCACTGCGTGCAAGTGTTGTCTTGTTGTAGAAGTGTTGAGTGTTGCTGTTGAGAGGATTTTAAATATCAGGGTTTTATTCATGTATGTTAGTGGCCTCCAAGTTAAATGAATACTATTGATCAGGCATGGATTCTTACTGAAATTTGTAATCCTTACCACTTTTTTTATGATAATGTTATGCTACTTCTGTTGGCTGCTGTATGGAAACCTCTCCAATGCCAGTATGTTGGAACCAATTTAGTTTGAATGTGGTTTGACTGGTTGAGCTTTTGTATTCCAGCCCCAAGAAGTAATGAAGCTTTTAGCATAATTGGATTACCAAGGTTATCGTGGCAGCCTGTCAACCTCTGTGGATTTTTATCTCTATGTTTTTGTGTTTTTATTATTATCTCTGGGTCCCATGGCTTATCTGTTTGCTGTTGGGTGCCTTTGCAGCAGTTACTGATTATCATTCAGAACTGTACCTATCAATGGATGTGTGTGTATGTGTGTATGTGTGTGTGTGTGTGTGTGTGTGTGTGTGAGTTTAGCTAGTAGGGACAATAAAGAGAACTATAATTCCTATTATGCTAAATTTCCTCCTGCAAATAAAAGGCATTAAAATATAATTATCTCTTTGGCTGTATGTGACTCATCTACATTTGCTGCCATTTTAAAGGCCTATTAATTATTTTTACATTACATGATTTATGATAAATATTAGGCATTTTGGTTTTAAGTCTATATAAAATATTACATTTTTTCTGAGGAAGTTGAACTAGTAATGACACCCGATAGTTTTTTGTGATTCTTGTGAATTAGAACACAGTGCCCTGCTTTGCTTATATTCTGCCTTTTCTGCCCGGTTATAGACTTGTGTAAAAATGACTTTTTGTCAAAAGATGAAACTTAAATGTATGTTAGTAATATTCAATTGAGCGTGTTGTCTAATGCACAGGAGGAAATCCAGCCCTGTGGAACTCGCTGCCGAGCGATGTGACTAATGCAAATTCCGTTGGCTGTTTTGAGAAGCTTCTAAAGACACACTTATTTAACATATCTTAGAGTGATTCCTTTGTAAAGCGCTCTTGACTTTAGCTCCAGTTATGTTACTGCGCTATATAAATTGTCGTGAATAATAATAATACTGTTACCAGTGGTAGGATCAAGGTTCTGAAAATCATTTTGCTATCATCTTCAGAATTATGGCAGTTCTGTGACCTTACTTACTTACTTACTTACTTACTTACTTACTTACTTACTTACTTACTTACTTAAGCTTTGGCATAAGAAACAAAGAACTGGATTGTTCTGGCCACTTATGCAAAGACCAGAGATGCAAGGCTTCAGCTTTATGTTGATGTTGGCATGCTGATTGATTGCATATATGGGGTGGGGGTGAGGTATTTATTGATTATAGTTAATTTCATTTTTCCAGCAGAAGCAGAGGAACAAGCTGGCCGTTTCTTTGCTAATGATTATTAGTCTGGTCCTGCGTCCTGTTATTTGTTGTGCCATAATTAAGTCAACAGACAGAACAATTACTGGTTGTAATGGCCTTATTTTTAAAAATGGAGGTTGTGGACTTTGTTTTCTGTTTCATCTCTGTCTGTCTGTCTGTCTGTATGTTTCTCTCTTGCTGTTTGTTCAGTGTAATAAATACTTAAGCACCTGGGTGGTGTTTGTTACTGTATTTTTGGCTTTTCCTCCTTTTTTCCTGTCCATAAATGTTATGAAATGAATATGTTACTTAGCAGCTGTATTGCTTGGATTATGTTCTTGGACGATTCTCTAGAGAACCATTTTGTCGAGGAAATTTCTTTAGCCTTAAATTGAATTGCTGATCTTTGCTCACCTTGGAGACTTTTGAAGAATCTTGGCACTAAGAAATTTCATTGTACAATGGCATTTACTTATGGACTGTAAACTAATATTCCTGTTGCATAGTGCTTACACTTGAAAGGACCTGTAAATTTAGCAATGGTTGAATTTAAATAAGAATTTGACTGTTTTGGAATTTCTGTGACATTCTCAAACACCATTATACTGCTCGTACAGTATGGCATTAATAAAATACAGTACCAGTCCACAATTCTTAATTATTTGCATTGGTTAAATATTGACATTTTGAATTTGACTGCTGAATGCACCTAGAAATATGAAAAATAGAAAACTTTTGAAACAAACTGAGATATGTTTATTTGAGAAAGATTGAGTTTGTGGTTATACTTTAAACTTGTGTTGCTATAGATGAATGTTTTATTATGAGAAGAAGAAAGAATTTTGGAAATTTTCTGAAACTTTGTCCAGAGATTAAAATGTTCCAGCAGATCTTAATATTATTTTAGTTTTATTATTTGTGCTTATTGTCTTATTAATGGTTCTATTCACCATTAAGTCATTTATAGTCATTTATTCTGTCATTTAGTCATATTCTGCCATTTAGTCATCTAGTCATTTATTCTGGTATTGAGAAAACTTTACAACTACTCACAAGCAATAAGTGATTGGACTTGACTGACAATGTGGAAAACAGCAGAGGCATAGGACAGTCTGATTCTGTGACTTGTGTTCCTGTTCATCTGTAACATTTGCAAAATGGTTGAAATTGAGTTTATGAGGGAATAGCCAAATTTAATTTCCACTTCCGGTTCCCCAAGGATTCTGCTATATTGGTAATGGTATGCATAATGCCTTCTAGTATTGGCGTTGATCATGGTGCCTATGTTTGCATTAGAAATGGCTCTGTGCTGTACAGTAGTCATTTGTGTATGTTAATCCTTTCATCATGTAACTGAAATTTATGTTTTCATTTGGGGTTAAAAGGCTGTTGGCCTCCTTTGTAAATACTGTAAGCTATTTCCAGGCATTTTTGCTATTTGGGCTTTGTCCAAAATTGTGGATATATGGTTTCAGTGTATGAGAACATGTGTTGCAACACCTTCCTTCATGCACTTCAAGTGCCCCTGAGTAATTCCTAACATGACAGCACTTTTAGCAGAAATGGACATTGAACAGAAAGAAGCAGGCAATGGACACACATGGCTGAAACTTTGTTTCAAATTTTAGCTTAGATGTTCAGGCAGTCTAATTTAATTCCTGCATTTACAGCTGTAAATTACATTTAACATTTTTTGGTTCCAGTATTTTGATAATGGAAGTTTATGTGATTTGCTTTTACAAAATTACTTGTTTTCTTTTAAGAGGATAAGCCTTATCTTGATCCACTTATACAAATTGTGTCAGTTGGCTAGGTCCTGTGATATTAAATGATAACTGGTATTTGTTTATTCTGGAGAGAATTCCAAGAGTTTCCTCTTCATCTCAAAAATTCTTCTAAGTTTAGAAGAGGAGGAATAGAATCTTCTGTGTTTTTGAAGATGTGTTTTTTGAGTGTCAGATTTGGTGATTAATGTGAAATAATATCTCATATATGTCTCTCTTTGAGTGCCAGCAGTGCATTGATTATGAATATAAGGACTGACTGGGACTATCATGATAGATGCAGTATCTAAGGATATAGACATTGTTCAGCTTTGCAGGTCTAAATTCTTTATGGTGATGAGATTGTAGTTAGCTTCAGTAGTACCCTAACTATGGCATACTGAGTAGAGGGAGTTGAGCTTCTAGTGCAGGTTTGAAGCTCCCCATTTCCGGATCTTTTTGTTGCCATTCTAACAATCAAGGGCTGACCGGCATTCAAGGCTCATAGGGCAGTGCTGATCTCCATTTCCAAGGCCCTCAGCCAGGCGACTGGTGCAAGTTACATGATATGGGACCAGTGTTCTCATGCAAGGTGCCTGTTTACTCTGCGGATTAATCTGCTACTCAGTTGCCATGCCATCTGATGAAAGAAGGTTCAGTCGACCTTTGAACCCGTGGCCTTCTGCTCCATTGCTACCACTAAGCTAACTTTCCGCCCATACTGACTAGCATAGTAGAGGATAACTGATAGGCATTCTCTGTCAGATGATTTTTTTCTGATACATTTGCCATCCTGATGAACAGGCACTAAGTGTTAGTAGATCGGTTACACTAAATGTAGTTTGTGATGTTTTTGTTCAGGTGAAGAGCATTGGTCAGACACTATTTGATGAGGTTGTCGGTAAGCAGCAGTTGCAGGAATCCGACTATTTTGGCCTTCAGTACACTGATCCGGAATCAATTCCTGTTAGTCATCCTATATTTTGTTGCGCTTATGTATATGAAGTCTGACTGTGTACAAATGGTGTCAGGTACGGACAGTTAATGGTGACTTCTGCAGCAGGCAGGCATGATATGATGCCTTAGACATGTCTGGAGTGGGAAGTAGTGATTCTTTTCCTAGGCAAATGGCCACTCTTTGAAGTCTCTTTCAGTCTTTCAATTAACCACAGATCTCTGAAAAGTCTGTGGAGTATTTTAAAGTTTATTATAGTATGGGCATTGATGGTATACCAGAAACCTACTGAGTTTGAGTTTGAAATGGTACATTATTGCAGTATTGCAGCATCTGTTCATTGCTATGCTGGTTGTCTCTCCAGCTTTCCAGTTGTCTCTGATTTAGTCTGAATTCTTTAGTCTTCACTGATCTGGGATCAATGCTCACTGAATTTTTACTGCTGGCGAGTGGGAGACTGCCTGCATGGTTGGTACTTGACACAGCCTGTGTAGCCTTTCTTATTTTATCCTCTTTGACTGCTGGTGTTTCTCAGTCTCTTATCAGTGAGCTTGACTTTGAGCTGTTAAAGTCAATTTACACTCTTCGCTTTACTAGCTTCTGTTCTTATCAGATGGCATTTGCAATAAACCAGTCAGTTCTAATCATTTTCCACTTGTTGGTAGTGCTCCTAAGTGGCAATATGCTCTTCAAATTCTGTCAGTGCATTAGGCACTACTTCGGTTACAGTAATAGCCTAATTGGGTGATTTTGTGATAATATATGCTCTTATTAGATTGATTTTTTCTGAAAAATCATGTGAATAATCTCAGTTATTAGTGTTAATAACGTGAATGATGTCAAGCTTTCCATTATTGTCATTCCTAGTGTTGGCTTGACAATGAGAAAACAATTTTAAGCCAGATTCGAAGGGCCGATCTCAGCTTCAAATTCCTTGTCAAGTTCTACACCCCTGATCCGGGACTTCTTGAAGAGGAACTAACCAGGTAATCCAATGTGTCACATACCCGTACTCTTTATTTAAGTGTTTACATTTGAGCTACATACATCAGTAAGATTTGATTTTTGATTTTTTGATTTTTTGTCAATTTGAAACCAATGGATATAGGATTGGATGAAAATTTACCTTACATGTTCCTTCAGTTGATTGAATTTGTTTGCAGTGTTCATTATTGTCAATATTGTTCCATTGAAATATGCTTTAAAACTCTTATGTTGAGCCTTAGTCATGCAGCTGAGCACATTATGATAAAACATTTCTAAATTCATTGCTTTCTGAATAAAACTGTTTCGCATATTTTCACCTTTGCTCATCTGACTGACCTGCTTTTGTGCATGGGTTACAGTTATGTTGTACATTTTTGAGAATTGCATATTTTACTACAAGTCTTATGTATATTTTGGTCTTATATATTTGCTGCACATACATTTGTATTTGCATTATAGTATAATGTAGGAGCATTATATGAGTAGAAAAATATAAGTATATACTAGCTTGTTTTTACTGACATGAGAGATCTATAACATACCTTGACATGTTGGTGCCTCATTGATCAAATGGTGAACAGTTTATTTGCATGAATTTAGCATGATATTAATTTCTTGTTGGTTCTGAATGTTGCTTGAAATAGAAGTCTATAATTTCTTAGGTATTTGTATGCTTTACAAATCAAACGCGATTTACTGTCAGGAGAACTGTCTTGTCAGGAGCACACTGCTGTCCTTCTTGCATCCTACATTGTTCAAGGTAATAAATAGTCTGTGCTTATTCTTCGTTACATTTTAGTGTCGTGTTAAGTTATGTCGTGCTTTGAAAATTCATTGGTATGCTTTGGCTTACTGCAAGTATTCCTGTGGATTTTGTTTTCTTCTGGTGTTTGTTATCTGGGGTAAAAGTTAATGATCTGTGTTTGGTTTTAAAAAAGCAACCGAGATTTGTAGATTATGTCTTTATATGGTCCATTAAAGTGTTATTCCTGGAATTCTTGGCGATTCTCGCAAGCTGCTTAGTGAGTTTATGCCTTTGGCATCTGTTCTGTTGGTTTTTGTGGACATTGTAGTGTGCAGATTATAGACAAGTATTCATTTATAAGACTCATCAGAGATGCAACTTGCCCAATTGAGCAGTGCATGCACGGAATGGTGTGAATGGTGTTTCATCATGGATGTTCTTTCTTTGAACAGCTGAAGTTGGCAATTACTGTGAAGACTATGTGAGCCAGGCGTATGTCAGCACTCTGCAGCTGCTGCCAAATCAGACTCTGGAAATTGAGTTGCAGATAATCGAGCATCACCGGGAGCACATGTGAGTCTCTTATGCTCACCCAAACACAAGTTTATTGACAATCATATGCCTGTGTGAGGAATTTGAATGCTTCACATTTGAAATATAATTTTTCAGAATATGTGTCTTGTATTGTTGTTGTTGTTGTTGGTTGTGTTGTTGCTGCTAACATTTTTACCTTTTTATTGTTGTTGTTGTTGTTGTTGGTTGTGTTGTTGTTGCTGCTAATGCTACATTGTCCAGTATCCTCTGTCTCTCGGCATTTTTCTGCTCGACACCAGACTTTGCAGTCCACTTTATGATGTTATAAAGCCAGCAAATCCTTATGCCATCATATCTTATTCTCTCAACCTAGGCCTTCACCATTATGCATCCTGTGTTGCAGTTTCGGGATGTTGTAGTTTTTGCAAGATTTGATGTGGCTCAGCAGCTCATTTTCTGTTCCTGCAAATTTCTTTTTTCTCTTCACTCTTCAAAGTTCAGGATTCACCCCTATGTGTGACTACTGGTCACTCAAGTCTGTATGTCACTCTCCAAATAAGTGAAGATATTCACCTATTCTAGTTTCCCTGTCCACAAAAATGAACAAATTTTTCTGGTGCTAGTCATAACATTTGTTATTGTTATGCTGCATTCATGCATTACAGATCTTTTTTTATTGACTTATGATAAATAGACGATATGAGAATATGGAGAATATGGACATGCTGTTGACATTTTTGACCCATTCTCAATATTAGGGCACACCAGATACCGGTACGACTGAAGTAAATGGTGGACATGCATTCTTCATTGTTTGATTATTTAGTTATTGACATGATTAAATATAAGTGTAATTTATATTTTTGTCCATCTTTTGGACGTCTATGCAGAATGATAAATTATTTTATTTAATACTGATTTATAATCACTTAATTTAATCTATATGTAGATCTAGACAGAAATAAAGAATACACGATTTCATTCCAAAGGGTATTGATGTTTATGTTGTTGGTACGATATCACTTTTGATGTTATTTAAATATGAAACAGAGTTTGAAATTGTTTTGTTTTGTTAAGAACATTAGTTGTCTCATTTTGTAGAGCTCTTACTTTAGGTTGGTCAGCTTTTTTTCTAATGTCTTGTTTAGTGGCCAGACACCAGCTGAGGCTGATTTCAACCTCTTGGACACTGCTCGTAAAGTCGAGTTTTATGGCATTCAGCTTCACCAAGCACAGGCGAGTCTTGAAGTCTTTGGAGATATTGGCAGACCATACTTTGCACCTGTGTTGTTGTAAGATGATGTTGCATATTTGGCCATGTGGAAAAATTTACTAGGCGACGTTTTATCATATACTGGTCATTGTTATCAAATCTTGGTGTTTGGACAAAAAGACAAACTCTCTTGGAAATCTCTCTTATTAACACCAAGAGTTTAGCGACTAATTTGAAAAGCAGTTACTATTTTCCACATATATTTCTTTCATGATTTGCATAATATTTACATATTTACTTTGAAATGGTTTGCAGACTTTTAATCTACAGTACTGCCTTCTTACTTGCTTACGTTATACTTTTTTAGCATGAATGCATCTAGTTGCTGTGACTCTTTTATTTTGCCATGTTCATGTTTACTTTGAAATAGGTGTAATGCAGACTTTTGAACTGGTTCTACAGTACTGCCTTCTTACTTGCTTACGTTATACTTTTTTGTATTGGTGAATGCATCTAGTTGCTGTGACTCTTTTATTTTGCCATGTTCATGTGTTTGCCACTTTGATTCTGAATAAGCTTCATCCTAGCATTGCTGTGTTTTATATTGCAGACTTTACATAGACTCTTCTATTTATTATGAGTTGTTGTGTCAACATTGCTTAAGTGCTTTACTTTGGAAGTAAATGCCTTTTTAAGGACCATGAAGGCGTCAATCTCCACCTTGCCGTTTCACACTCAGGATTACACGTATTTCAAAATTACGTAAAGATCAATTCATTCTCATGGGCGAAAATTCGAAAACTGTGCTTCAAACGCAAGAAGTTTCTTGTGAAATTGCATCAGGAGGGATCTGTGCGCGTTGATTCGGTCTGTAGATATGAATTTTGGTTTGTTTGCCTTTACTTTTATGTCTCATTGTTAAAACAAGTAGCGTGTTTGACAGTGTAATAAAAGCTTAGGCACTCTGGTTTTGAGCATAAGGCAAGGGGTTTTATCATCTCATTTTGTGCTTTGACCTCTTGACTTTTGAATAAAGAATTTCATTTTAGTAGCTGTGGGCACATTTATCTGCTTACGTGTTGCCGCTTAGCGCGAAAGTAGATCAACACGACCGCTGAGTGTCGCAAGAATCAGGAAGCTCTTGTTACACATTGCTTCGTGCCTATGATTTGTTTTGATGGGTAATGCCTTTTGTAACAGTCATTAATAGCCCGGTGAGGTACTTGGTTTGTTTATTTACTTGTTCAGTTGGATATGGAACAAAATCTTGTTGTTTTTAAGCTTACTGAATTTAAGTCTGAATTTATTTTCCAACGGGTACTATCTTTCTTTCTTTATCTCTGCTTGGTAGTTGGTTTACCTAATGCTGGAATTTGTATCGTCTTGCACTAGTAATGCTGCCATTTTCTTTGCACTCAGGAATTCTACAAAGATACTGTGGAATTTTACTTTCCGTCACGAAATTGGTCAAAGACTTTCTGGAAGAAATGCATCGAGCATCATTCTTTTTTCCGCTGCCATTCAGTCAAAAGGGGAAGGCGCTCTAAACCTCGCGTCATCAGCCACGGCTCTTCTTTTAGGTTATTTTCACTTGTTAATAGTTTCACGTGACTACGGTTGAATGCTGGATTTGTGTTGATTTAGGCAAACTGTGACTCATTTGAGAATTGATGTCTGAGATTTATGTGGTGATTGTTGATTTGAGTCCAATATTTAGTTTGAGACATTATAATTATCATCACTGGTGTGTAGTTTTTGTGTCTTCAGTGTTGAGTACGTATGTCAAACGGTTAATAGTGGTGTTTTAGGTACAGTGGGCGTACGCAGAAGGAGCTGCTTGATTATGCGAGAGAGAACTGTCGCAAGCTGACACCCTTTGAGAGGTAAGAAGTTTATTATTGCCTATATTGAAATTGTGTGTGCCTGTTTTGTATCGAAAATCTGCCACGTGAGTTTTTTGTCCACAGATGTTTGTCAGCGGTGTATACAAGTAGTGATACAAGTGACCGATGGTGCTGCATAAAGTTTTGCTTGATGTTTCAGATCAACCAGTCTCAGAACGATGTCAGCCTTACACAGCCGTGCTGGCAGCCCAAAAACTGGGACTCTTAATTCACACGACCTCCATTTCGGTTGCATGCAGACGAGCGTTTCTAGCGGCTCGCGGACTCTCGATCGCTCGTCGCAGGATAATGCGGCCAACCTGTATCGTATGTCAACAAATGATCAGCACTCGTCGCCTCCGAGTTATCACAATCAATACAAATACCAATTACAAAGTCCTCCGGGCGCCATCAGTCCAGGCCATTACATCTCGCTGGCCACAGCAAAAAGCAGCCAAAATCACACAACTGACGGCAGTCTTACTAGACCACTTGAAACGAAGAAACATTCAGGTTACATTTCTCCTCTCGTTTAGTTTCTTAATACTTGAATGTAAAGGCCATGTTATTTCTTACTTTTAAGTGTACATATTTATTGTCGGATTGTTGTTTTTGTAGTAATGTATTTTTCTGTCTCTGTTTGGCTTTGCGATTGCTTGAATGACCATTCAGTTTCTCGCCATTCGAGTGGGCAGAGCATACAGAAGTATATTTTTTTCGCCTGATCCCATATTGGTAAGCATTACGCCAGATGATAATTTTGTTAGCAATAGATGATAATTTTTTTAGTAATAGATGATGATTTTGTTAGTAATAGATGATGGTGGCTACTCTGTCCCGACAAAGCTTGATCCTTCTCAGTTCATGTTGATGCGGGACGGTCATGCTTCGGCTCCGACTCTTGCCGAGGTAGAAGGGGACGCCGGGCCCGCTAACGATGACCACTACTTGGTGCGCTCGCCAGAAATTGAAGACATTCCCGAAGTCATTCAGACATCGGATGTCAACGGCTCGTCTGGCAGGTGACCATTGTTTATGCTTCAATGCGAGTCACTTAGGAGTCTTTTGTCTTATCTCTCGGACGATTAAGTAAATCTGAGCACTGAATTTCATTTTAGTGCAGATTTGACTCTTTGGTGGTTATATTAGAATCAGGTCGTTGATGATTTGCAGTAGGTTTTGGTCCATGATGACTGGAGAATCCTTTGTATTGACAATCACAGTTTGTTATTTTAGCTTTACATATTGCAAAGAATGAAACTAATCGAAAATGGAATCCTCTTAATGAATTTCCTGACATTTATTTTATTATTTAGCTGCTTCAGCTGAGCTTTTATGGTAGTAAATATGGACTTTTCATCTCAGGACTATTCACCTCCGGACTATTCATTGTGGACTATCCATCTCAAGGACTATTTACCTCCGGACCTTCCATTGCCAGGACTTTTTATCTCGAGACTGATCATCTCTGGACTATTAATCTCGGTCAGAGTGTTAAATATAAGAGAAATTTGAGCATTAACCTTAATATTATGCATATTATTTTTAAAGGTCACATGCACTACAGCACAGCACGAGCGAAGCACCTTTAAAGCCCCAAAAAGGTGCCATGCAGGTAATTGGTGACTTGTTTCCTCCTCCGCCTCCTCTGATGTTTGCTGCCGATACGCCGCCAGAGAAACCTCGAGCCGTAAACGACATCCGTGACGAGACGTTGCTCACAGGAACTTCTCAGTCGACGACTTCTGCCGCCTCTGCCACCATCACGAGCAACATGAGCCTCCGGTCATCTCAGACGGACGATTCCGAAGACGATGGGAAAAGACGGGTGGGAAGTTGTTTTTTTTTGCTGCAGCAAATAATCAGATTTCAGCAATAGTCAATTTTAAATTAGAAAGGAACCTGAGGTGTTGATGTTGACTGAGAAAATATTTTAATAGATACGGTTTCTTCCAGATTTTTATTAAACTTACTACTTACAAAGCAGCAGAAGTTATTTCTAGTATTTTTACACATGCACATGCACACACAAATACAAAGTATATATTATGCAGTGCAGTCCATTTGTAAAATTTAAGACATATTAATACTGTAAATTCTTTATTTATATTATATATATATATATATATATATATATATATATATATATATATATATATATATATATATATATATATGAGATTTTGTGTTTATCTCAGCGAAATCCAATGGACAGAGCGTTTTACCTTGCCAAGGAACTTCTGATGACCGAAAGGACTTATAAGAAGGACTTGGAGGTCATAGTTGTGGTTGGTAGCTACTGTCATATTCAACAGAATTTATGCCAATAAATGAATTGAGATGGCACAATAGCAGCTAACATGCAACTTTGCAAAGAGCCAATCTACCTGCTCATGCTCAGAACTCAGGCTTTATAGATGCTATAACATAGTGAAATATTTATTTATCCATTCATGTACAACTGTATCAACAATTGAGTGCATAAGATGCTAGAGAGTGGACGAGGGAGCATCTACTATATGTCACAGTTAAGAGTAATGATGTCAGTGATTATGTTAAAATGTAGTGATTTCTGTAGTTTTTCCGAAGCAGGACCCGGTGAGAAACTTATTTTTGGTACTTAGTATAGCAGCATAAACTAGCTAGGGCAGGGGTACTCAAACCGGGTACCCATGAGCTAGGGTATAAAGCATTTAGCATAACGGACCACTGATGAAGAGGTAAAACGGGAAAGAAAGCCTTTGAGGAAGATGTGAATATTGTATTGGTATTTTTATCTTAAGTGATTTTAGTGTATGCTCTTATCTATATTGTATTAAATATGCCTTCAACTAGCAGTAAAGATTCAGGATTACCAAGGATTAAGAAAAAACAATTATACATTGACAGCTAACTTGCGGTTCTAATGACAATATTCGAGAATAACTGATTTGCAATGTTAGGTTTATTTTGCTTTAAACGTTAAATATTTTAGATGAAGGTGATACAGAGTTGAGTTGTTGGTAGTTGAGAATTGTGTACTGTTTACAGTTTTACTTTTAACAGTGGTTTCGAGATGCAATGATGCAGAACGATGTTATGCCTGACTACCTTACCGGTCTTTTCTTTGGTTCTATCATTCGAATCTACGAGTTCCATTCTGAACTGCTGAGGGATCTTGAACAGCGTCTTTCTGCATGGTATGTCGGCTGTGGTTGTCATACCTCATACTACTAAGATATTAGTTGCCGCTTCTTGTTACTGACAAAGCAACTGGTTGCTGCGAATGAACTTCAGATTAATTTCTTTCTATGCAGATTCTGTCGCTAAATTGAAACTATTTTTGGCAAGACACTGCTTCTTCAGTCACACGATCAGTCACCTGACTCAGTAGTGCTGCTATCCACTCCAAAGGATCAATGCCATTCACTGCTGTATTTCCACATCAGCAACAATTGAACTTGCCCTTGCATATTTTCGATTAGTGCATCCTACCCTAGTCTAGTTTTCGCCAGGTGGCACCGCTGCACTTTGAAATTTGAAAGAAAAACTTGGCTGCATTCGGGATATACTGGTAATACTGCAGAGGTACGCCAAATTCTAGTGCATTTTGACGCGGAGTTGTGAAAATATTGACAATAAAACAGGGTGGTACCAGTTTTATTGCACCACCCTGTGCGCACACACACGCACGCTTTATATATGTATGTATATATCTGTATGTATATATTATATGTGTGTGTGTGTATATATATATATATACACATATATAATATATACATACATATATGTGTACATATATATATGTGTATATATATATATGACTGATTTTTGATTTTTAGGGAAGGGAAAGCAGGCATACATTTGACTCCTGAGCTCAGAAAAGTTGGTGATTTGCTATTCAAACAGGTTGCTGTAATTCAGGTAAGTTCATTATTACTTTATTTATTCTGATTTAAGACAATAATCAAAGTGTCACTTCAACAGCCAAATGTTTTTTTGGAAATGTGAAATTGCATTTGTGCTATGACAGCTGAAGAACATTTATTAAGGATATTATTTAAAATCCCATATATCTTATTTTTAATGATTTATTCTTTGGTTGATTATTTGAATACTGGCACGTTGTTTTTATGGCAGAGTTACAAAACTGCTGGAATTGTTTGACATTAATGCATTGCTTAATCTAGTCTTCTGATTTCTTGTGTATAATTGGCATATTGGGCCGTGTAAATTACATTGTGCTTGTCAGCAGTGCAGCTCTTGACCATGGGATATTACAACCATTAGAAACACCATTGCCTTTGAAGAGGAGGTAATGGTTTTGAGCTGCTTTTATAAGAGACCTACAAGTGGTTCTGTATTGATGCCAACTGATGCTAACATGTTACTGCTATAGGAGTGCCACCAAGCAGGTTCAACTAGTTCTTTGTGTTTGTAAAGAGTGAAGGATCACCAGGAAAATAATATACACCAGATTCTGACTTATAATTTATCTGTTGCTTTGCAGTTTTACCGCGTTCACTTCGAGCGTCACCAGGAGATTCTTCGTGAGTTGGACAGAGCCGTGAAGCAGCACGCAGAGTTCGGTCATGCTCTGAACGAGTTTGAGCTGCAGAAAGTCTGCTACTTGCCACTGCATGCATTCCTTCTCAAACCCGCACAAAGACTCGTTCATTACAGACTCATTCTTGAGAGTAGGCAACTGCTGATATATATAAGCAATTGCTATTTAAATGCTTCTGTGCCTGAGATGCATGCTGTTACTGCTTAAATAGAATTCATTTTAGCTTAAAACATTAGGCTTACAGAAAACTGCTGATAATTAATATATCTCTGCCATCTTAAATAGTTTGACCCCAAATGTGAAATCTCTTTGGTAGTGTATGCTTATTTTCCCATTGATTGATTGTAGTAATAATAATAATATTTTATTATTAGTATATTGAAATTAATAGTAATAATAATAATATTATTATTATTATTAACTTTAATTTCAATATCTTTTTACTTGTACTTGATAAGTAAGGTATGTATTTAAGATAAGTATATTGTTTAGACCTTGCGTTTTGTCATGGCTGATTGAAATAAAGTGTATTGTATTGTATTGTATTGTAGTAGAAGTATAGTCATTGGCAGTTTGAGCCAGGAGCCTTTAAAAAAATTGGTTAAATTTCTCAAAATGTCACAGGCTTTTCATCTCAGAAGTGCTGTTTTCCAAAAAACTCAATAATAATCAGAGCCCTCAAAATTTAGAGGCCGTGCTAAATGACACCCCATTCATTTTTCGGTTTGGACCTGTTAAGCATAATTGCAAATGTGTCAGAGGATAAATTAGCGTATTTGCTTGTTTTTGTATGTTGTCCGGTAAGGGATGAGTAAGAAAAGAATTTTTAATGAATTTTTTGTCTTTTAGGATTATTGTCCTGCTATGACAGCAGTCATCCAGATGCAAAGGATTGCCAATGTGAGTGGAAACATAACCATTGGTTTTAATTTAAAGATTTTGTAATTATGTTTATGCTTGTCGTATAATATATTGTTTATAATATATAAACAAATTCTTTCGTTTAGCATTGAAGCAGTCGTTTGGTACTATTTTGTCTTATTGTATTGTCATTTCATGATGGATTGTTTGCCTGATTTCTCGTGATTATAAAGTTTAATTTCTTGTACTTGATCATCTGTAAATTGAAATGCATTATTAGTGGAGCTGACACTTCATCAGATTTTAAATGCTTTCTAGCTTGCCTTGATCAGATTACCGAAATTCTTGAGACATATCGTGAAAATCTTGCGCATCTGGTAAGACATATTTGGCAGTTCTAGGTATTATAATGTCGGTGTCACATTTGTGTTGAAAAATGCTTTAGTTGATTTGCTTATTGAAGATTAGGATTTGAAATGGAATGAATATTTTAAAAAAATTGCAGTTGGTTTTAGTAATGTACTTTTTAATTTTATATCTAGATGAATTCTTTTGGAAAGTAAGTACTTGTTTTCTTCGCTTGAGTAAAGTGTTACGAATATTGTAATGCTGTGTGAAAATTTATTCAGTTCCATTTACAACATGCTTACTCGCTGACATTGTTTACATGGCGCAAACACATAAAAGAGAAGGGAGAAATGGGTTCTCGTGAAAGAAACTGAAGTGTGAAAATTATTTATAGCTCTTCTCTGGAAAGAAAATATCATGCATGATCTGTTTGGGTTTCATTTGGCATTTTGTTTGTCTGTCATTAGGAGAACTGGCAGAAGTTGATTGAACTTCAGCGAGGTCTAGTGGGAATTGACAATCTTGTACAACCTCATAGGGTCTGTTTAAGTTTTATTTTGAGCTTGTTTTGAGAGCAGATGTTGATTGCTATGTTTGTGACAGTTGTAATTTGATAACACTTGGATTAGGTTTATTTG
This sequence comes from Metaphire vulgaris, assembly GCA_018105865.1. Taxonomy (NCBI): domain Eukaryota; kingdom Metazoa; phylum Annelida; class Clitellata; order Crassiclitellata; family Megascolecidae; genus Metaphire; species Metaphire vulgaris. The sequence continues at coordinate 26,290,042 of CM030833.1, forward strand.
TAATTTAATGCTTTGTAACAAAGCATTTGTATAGAACTTCTTTTGGACATGCACTCAAAATGGCTTCCGCTTTTATTACTTTGAACTGGAAATAAGTAGGTTTTCAGGTGCTTCAAAAAGAATGCTGCCTATCCTATGGTGAATGTGAGGATCAGAAGTATTTTGAAACTGTTTTTGGTTTATCAACTTGGGTTTCTGCCCGACTATTTGAAAGGCACGTTCTAATATTATGCACTTTGTCGATTCGGTGAGGAGAACAAACAAAAGCATCAATTGATAGTCTTAATGTTGCTATTGTACAGTTACCTTTTGATTTTTTGGTCTTTATGGCACGAGTTTTAGGCACTTTTGTTTTAAGTGCAATTTAAGTATGTTTTATTTACTCGGGTGTATCAAAGGCGCCAATTACCTTTGTGTAACTGGTCATGTAAGGTAGACAGGTGTTTATTTCACATTATGAATCAGCATGTTGCAGAAGATTGGTGTACATTCAGCCAACTCTGCATTGTCAAGTTGTAGCCTGTAGTAATGTATTAATGCTTGGCTGTGTGTTGTTCAGACTTTCATACGGGAAGGCTGCCTTCAGAAATTATCACGACGTGGCTGCCAGCAGAGAATGTTCTTTCTTGTGAGTGCAGCTTTTTTTTGTTTGAATTGAAAAAATTATAGTTATTATAGTTGTTATTACAAGTTTCGTGAAAGCTGTAAATGGCTTCGTGTTTTTGAAAACCAGAAGGAATCACTTGTTCTCTATAATTCTACTGTCTTATATACACGTATAGATGACCAACTGCAAGTAAGTTTGAAATGTGCTAGCACTAGGTTGTGCGGAAAGAATTCTACCGCTACACCCATAATTATCTTTGGTTAAACCTTTGATTTATCATGGTAATCAGTTGGATGAAATAGAAGTTTTTATTTGAGTTATTCTGCTGTACATTTAGATTTATAAGCATTCTGGCCTCATGTGATGAAGCTTGTTCATTATGTCATTTAGTTTTCTGACATGCTGATTTACACGAGTCGTACGGCAAATCCGCTGTTGCAGTTCAAAGTTCACGGACAGTTGTCTCTGACTGGGATGGTTGTAAGTTAAACTTTATTCATCGTGTGGTTAATTTTCTGTGTTAAATTGGTTGGTATGCACTTTATGAGTGATGAAGTTATGCCCTCCCAATGATCAGTTTGTGCTAATGTGGTCCTACAGTTTTTGGTAGATGATACAAAAATGGGAATGTTGGAAGAGCAAGCAGAGCATTGCACATAAATTATAGGGCTTTAATGCATTAAATCAATAATTATCATTTTTCCAAATCCTCCATCTGACTATTCAGTATTCAGTTTTAAAAGCTGTTACATTATTCTCTTTTTCCATTAGTTACTTGTCTAAATAGTGACCTTTTGCTTAATGGCAATTTTGTAATAGGCCTCAGTGTAAACCTGTATACAAGATCATTTTCTGCTGGGACAATCCTTTCTTTATTTAGCCAATGTTCTTCAATAAAATGTTGTCAAAACCATGCCGAAGAATTTTTCGTTATGTCAAGTTTATAATTTTGGTTCCTGTTGCTGTTTCAAAGTTGTAGAATGTGAAAATGAACAGACTTTCAAAATTCAAACTTGATTTTACAGGATCTGAGATATTATGATAATATACTTAAAACTATATTTATTTATCAATGTAGTCTTACTGTAAGAGAAATCGTGCATAACTTAAATCAATCAGTCCAGTGATATAAAGTGTGGTGTGATATGGTAAATGAGTTAGTTGATATTAAATCAAAGAGCTTTATACATGGCAAATGATAAACCAAAGACTTTAAATTCATTTAGTTAAACAGATTTATATTTTGACAAAGTATGCTTTAATTTCATTTTCAGCATTACTGTTTTAGTAGTGCTAAGTTAGGTTATTATTCAGTAAAGTGATGCAATCAACTGCATGTCTCACTGTTGTTTTTATGCGAGTTTTTTTTCTTTTACTTTGTCACAGGTGGATGAGTTGAATGCAAAGAATGTCGCTGTAAATCACAGTTTTGCCATTTATGGGCAGAATCGCACCCTTGTCGTAGCGGCCAGTTCACCCGAGGAAAAGCTTAAATGGATAGAAGACCTACACTCTGCTATTTTTCTAGCAAGAGACAAACAGGACGAGTCTAATGTCTTGTATCCAAGCCTCAAATCTACTAGTAGGTTGTTCTTATTAACGTCGATAGCCGTTTAAATCTGTATCGCTTGCATTTAATGGCATATAGTATGCTTAATCGCATATAGTATGCTTAATCATGAGCTATTTTCATCCAGCATTCCACTTTCGAATGCATTGTACACTTGTTAACGCTCTCCTGTGAGTTTGCATCTGGTTTCTTTGAGTAAGTAAGTAAAATCTCGTGAATTTATATAGCACTTTTGAAAGCAGGTACCCTAGAAGCTGTTTAATCCTAGGCGCTTAATCTATCATTGAAATAGCCTCTAGCTGAAGCTTAGTGGTCAGTCTGGCAAGATAAATTCCAGAGATGAGGCTAGATTTCAGATGAGGCTAGGTTTCAGAGGAGAAGCATAGTTATTGGTGCATTTGTCAACAACTTGTTTAGGCTCGTCGGAAGCCCTGGAAGATTCGCGCGAGGAGTGTCGCAGTCCTCCTTCTCCGGAGCGTCAGAGCTTAATGCAGCACCGTGCCAACACGACGATGCACGTGTGTTGGCACCGCAGCACTAGCATCAGCATGAAAGATCACTGCGTCGTCTTTGAGGTACTTGTTTAAATTTCTGTCAAGAATATTTGTAGCTCTTGATTTTATAGTTTTTCTTGTTGAGTTTTTCTGTGTTAACTGATCAACTTGGTTTTCAATTGTTTTGCGATAAAATCTGCTACTGTCATTATTTAATAACACTGCTTGCACTTTTAGCTCCAATGAATATTCATGACTTATTGCTGTTTAATATATTCGTGTGCGGTTCAATAACCTAAAACACCCATGGATGCCATCACCTAAGACAACATTGTCAGTTGAAAGTATGAGTTTTGTAATGGATGCATTGACTACAGCAATGTTTTGCACTTTAGTCATAAGTGATAAGCATTTTTACTGGTCTGTACGTTTCTAAAGGGTTTGTAGTGATGAATATCATGGTTGTCTTTGAATGTTGATTTGTTAGAGATCTGTTGTAAGAGAATTATGTTACAGACAATTATGTTATTTGTTGATTGTTGTTTGATAATGGGCTTGTAATTAGTTCACAACTCAAATGAACAGGTTTAACCCATTTCAGGCTTCATATTAAAAATTAACGCCGGTGATTTATTTTACACTTTCTTTTAGAATCAGTTGAGTGGTTATCTGCTTCGAAAGTTTAAAAACAGTAATGGATGGCAGAGGCTGTGGGTGATATTCACAAACTTCTGTCTCTTCTTTTACAAGAATTTTCAGGTAAATTTCTCTAAGATAAATAAATGTCTTCATTTATGAATTTTTGCATCTTTGCATTTTGTGACTATGTTGGGAAATAGTGTTGCGTCTGGTCGACTTTTTAGTTTCCTAGTAATTTTCAAGAAATCTTTTGGATTCTTGTAAATTGAATAAATCTGCATTTATTATTTGTTGAAATATATGCCATCTTCTCGGTGTAACTCTGATCTAGTCAGATTTGATGGTTGATTATATATATACAGGATGATTTTCCTCTGGCCAGTCTTCCATTGCTAGGATACATGATAACTCTTCCTGATCCAAATGACGGCATCGGCAAAGAGTTTGTCTTTAAGCTGCAGTTTAAGAATCATGTTTATTTCTTCCGAGCTGAAAGTCAACCAACTTTTGACAGGTACTCTATGCAGTTACTGCACATTGGTGATGAAGAGAATTTGGCCAGTTTGCTGTGAATATCGGATATTTGCGCATTTATGACCTGCTTGTATATATATATAATGCTTTGCAAATCGTATGGCTGTGTGGCCTATACATTCACACTGTGTTATATAGGTATGCAATTTGCATGGATGTGTTTCACGGGTAAAAGTTGTTAATTATTATCTATTTGTTATCATGGTTCAGTTTATGATTATCATGATTATCATATGTGATCGTGATTGCTACATTTTTTATGATTCTCATGATCTTTCATTTCTATGATCATCTTCAAGTCTTTCTTTCTAGTCTTGGTTGATATTTTGCTTTGAGATTGTTGCATGCGATGCTTGAAGATCACCCGTCTACATAGTTGTTGGTTGCCGCTATTTTTCCAGGTGGATGGAAGTGATTGGGCGAGTCACTGCTACCATACGCTTGGCAGGTCATCACCACTACGACCTCCCACCGCCGCCACAACTGCTGCAAGCTCCAGCCATATATTAAAATTATCAAATGACTTCTTTTTATGACTCTGCTAGTCGTACCGATGCTCGACTGACTCGGTTGCATTTGCTGCTCGAGTCGGAGAAGTGGAAAGTTGATTGTCAGTTGTTCTAGCATTTTGAAGACTCAGCATTTGCACGTCGTGCGGCTTGGCCAGATTGTATTTCTTCGTTGTTTGTCGTCTCATATTTTGAATGGAGGATACAGCGTAGGGTTTTGATGTTTTGCTAGATTCGCCACAACGTTTCTTGCAATTTTAGCTAGTAGGCTCTGGTCGGAAAATTCTCATCAGTTAATTTATGGTATGCAGAAATGATGCTTATAATATAAGAAACTGTTTTCCTGTGTGAGAAAATGTTTATATTTGGGAATTTTTTTCAAGTCATAAGTTGCACGCATTCATCAGTCATGTTTGCAGATGCTGTTATTTAATTATAAGCCAGTTATTATGGAAATAATAATAATAATAATAATAATAATGGTAGTATGAATTCTTGCTGAGATGCAATTGGATTTTTTTCAGCTAGTTTCAGACAGAAGAAATATTTATCAGTAGGAAGAATTCTTTTGAGACCAGGATGCCTGTTAACATCATTGATAAATACTGTCACCGAACGACCGGTGATCCTGGTCATGGTGACACACGAACAATAACGATGTATTGAATTAAATTTGATTTTAATCGAATCAAATATAATTTCAACAGAACATAAAAACTTTCTTTAATGGCTACCAGTGAAAGACTCACCCCCCCTCGATCTCTACTTCTTCCAAAACTATCCCACTTGAATTTTGATTATAGCTAAGGAAAAAAAACCTAAATAATTTTACTCTCCAAAATCACCCTGACTTTGTTGCCTCTTGCTTTAAGTTTACTTGCATTTTGAGAATTGTTTTTCAAGTGAATAGAGAAGATGATTATTACTGAGTTTTTTGATAATTTTTTTTAAAGGTTGGGTGTGTTTTCTTGTCACTGAATGTTTCATCTGTAAAGAATTGTTCTGTGCATAGAATATTTGTCATTCATCACTGGAAGGTCATTTTAGATATTCAATGAGAGCGCCAATTGAAAATTGTAGTTAAAGTCTTAGGAGAAAATGAAGGATTTGGTTTGGATTATATCCTAATGTATGTTGCTTCAAATTGGGTTATTAAACTGAGATGTGTCATGGTCCCAGTTGTGTCTCTGTCTGTGATGATCGTGTTTTGTGTCTTTTGTGAACTTGATGCTTGCTTGCCTTTGTGTGTTTTGTTTCTTTGGCAGATAAAGAAATTGTAATTGTGCTTGAAACTAGACAAAATTGTTGATTTGTACGTTGTCAATATTTTACTGCAGTATGTAGGTGGCTTATTGGATTTGGCACTAACATTTGAAAATCATTTGTGTTCATGAGTTTTGTATTAGATACAAAGATTGGTTGTATTGTGTCTTCTATGTTTTATGTTATACAGTAGTCTGATTTGATTGTGAGTTAGACTGGCAGTTTATGATGCCTGAAGTCTGTTAGTATATGCTTTTGGTTGATAATGTGGTGGTAAGGTGAGGTGTATTCTCACGTTCCACGCCCTATAAGCTTTAAGTTTCCCTTCGTCCACGTTTCTGCATTATATAAATCGACTTATTAACCTAACCTAAATAAGCATACGTCTCTCTCATTGAGTTTGAGTTTTGTGTGAGTTATATGAATCTGTTTCTGTTACTGTCTTTCTGCTGAATTTCCTTTGAAAAAAGAATTTGTTTGTTAGTTTCAAGTATTTGCGGACATCTAGTTTCTGAAGAATAATTTACCATGTTACCGTTTTCTTATCTTAGTATATGGCTTTATGTAGCATTTCTTTGTTAATTGTTAATGCAAAGTTTAATTTTGAAACAGTTGTCAGGTGCAATGTAGGAGATTAGTTGAAACAATGTTCAGCATGTATCATAATGTGGTTAGTTAAAGGGTTTGCAGATTTAGTGGTGCTGCTGATGAAAGCTTTTCAGAGTTTGCGTGTGTACGTTTTTCGGATGATGTGACGAATAGTGAAATCATATTTTGTTTAATTAATGTCGCTGAACACGAAGGCGTGTCGTTAAAATTTCAAGATGATCGTTATCTTTGTTGATTAAAAATTCAAATGTTAGAGGCATTTTTTGTTTTTGCTATGTATTTCTGCTTTTTCTGCTTAATAGTTTCGTGTGGAGAGATTTGACCGGAGGTTACAGAATGATATGTGATGATGCAAGTTTGACAATGCAGGAATGAATGAAGGAATGGAACTTAAAATTGTGCTGACTTTGCAGTTTAGATGCGGCTGATTCTTGGAACGTGGATATATCTGTTGGCAGTTGATGGCAGCGTTGATCAGAATTAAAGACAGAAACGGTAAGAAGTAAGCAAGAATGGAAAAGAGTTGCTTTGTCAGAATGACAACTTTTACAAGCATACTCTGCTCAGATTGCTCTTGTGCAAAAGTGTGCGTCTATTTTTATGTTGTACTATTTGAGACGTCATTCCTTTTTGGCAGCTGTTAACTGAACCCATAGCAGCTTGATATCGTTTGTGACAAAATATGAGTTTGACAGTTTATTCCAAAATCCTGACGTTATTTTTGTGCATTTTCAGGTTGAATCGTCGTTCTGTTGTTTCATGAATGTTAATGTTTTCTAAAAAAATATATTTTTGTTTTTGTTTTTCTTGCATAAATGAAGCAGCAAAGTCTCTTGCTAATTGTTTGAACCATTTTTGTTGTGTATCCAATTCTGAGTGGATCCGTTGTTTTAGCAAATCTTGTGGCACGTGACGGTACAGAGTCGTGCATTTGCGGTCGCTGTCGTTAATGGCATTAGGTGAAATACTCTTGTTCTTGGCGGTCAAGCTGACTGGTTGATTTGTGATGACTTTCTGATTTTGATTTTGGTTTTACAATAACCTACTCCAGCTTCTAAAGATTCAACTGAATTGTAGTTATTGTCCGACACTGTTTGTTGTCCTACCATTGGTTTATTAGCTTGCTGGTTTAGTTGTGTAATGGCTTATAATAAATTATGTGTGGTTTTGCATCATTTTATTTTGACTTTCAAGCCTAATCATTTGACTTTCAGTATGGCCCTTGTGTTCTGTCGTGATGTTATACTCTTGAGTTTTGCTTTACTCTGCATAACCTTTTATTAAGGTATGTAGACATTTTGGTATAATGTACAGATGCACGTTTCATAAGAACGCAGTCAATTTAAACCATATTTAAATTTTTGCATTATTTGCTTTGGCTAATTATATTTAGTCAAAAATTGATTGAGGCGTAGTTATGATACTGTTTTGATGTTGCAACACTCTTAAGGTGACATCAATAAAAAAAGCCAAAGTCCTTCTGGAACTCGCAAGGGTCATAGAGCACTGCTGGTCTCTATTGTTCAGCCAGGCATACAATACTATGGATAAACCATTGCATCGTGTAGTGTGCCTGTTTGACTGGTGCAGTATTACCACTGCGACTCATTTTGTCATATATAGCAAGTGAAGGCTGAGTCAACCTTAGGGGTCCTGTGGGTATTGAACCCGCAACCTCCGTGCCAATGTTACCGCTTTGCTGACTTCCTGTCCCATTGATACTTTTTTAAATGTTATTCTCGTTTGCATTCTTGACCAATTTCTTACAACAAAATGAATCAATAGATTCAGTTATAAAATTTGTCGGTAACTGACTTTTGTTGAACTAAAAGAGTTTTGTGCTGTGACTTTTGATTTCAATTTACTTTTAGCACTATGTAAGAGAATCGAATGACTATGTGACGTTCACTTTCTGCCGTGTGTCCATGCCATGCAGTGCTTTTTCTGCCGGGACGTGCTGTAGCGGCATTCCGGAACCATTTTGTCCATAATTTTAAGCTTTTTAATTCAAATGAATTTTATAATTTTTATGGCTTTTCAGATTTCAGCCAACCTTGTATCAATGTGCAATAATCCATGTTTTATTTAAAGTTTAGACCAGCAAGATATAATAATAGTGGTATACTATTGAAATATATAAAACCAATCAGACATAGAGATGGGTTCCAGCACCTATTTGTAGAAGAAAATGGCACTGATGTCATGTGTTGGTGCTTCAAATGTTGCTTGCGTGTGGATAAATTCAGAGTTTGGACACTTTTAAAATTGCTATTTGATCTGAAGAGATTTGGTCAGTTGAGAGTATGTAGTGGTTGTTTCATTTATTTGAACGGCTTCTTCTGACAATTGTCTAATGCCAGTTATTGCTGTGTGAACTTTTGCAAACAAAGCAATATTTACTAAATACTGTGTAAGTGATTTGGACTTGATGAAGCTGAATACAGTGTCATTGACAGCAATGCTTTGATGGATGTTACTGCTGTTTTAAATGCAGTAAAAGTTGACTTTCTATGAAATACTGCTTTTGAAAATATATAATCATGTGCTTTTTGAGTTAAAATGCTAGAGTTATTGATGTTTTTGGTTATGTTTGTCTTCGTATTGAATTATTTTAACGGGGATGTTGTTTGTGAAGGAGAACTAAAGGGTAGGCATCTTTGTTATTACCGGTAGTTGGCGCCTGGCGAATTTGGATAGTGAGCAGTTCTTGCCTTACTGTCTTTCCTGCCTGAGACAGACCCGAGTCTTGAATCGCGGGCCTCGAGACAGACCATTTCGCTATCCACTACATTAACTCATCGCCACGTTTTGTGTTTTTGCAGCAAACCTGATGACGTCAACATTAAATATTTAAATATTTAGAAAATTAGCCAACCATTGTTGAGTGTCATTAAGTATAGGGTCCCAACTGGGGGGCAATGGGGATTTTCGCCACTGAATCAAATTTTATAACACAGCTCTATCGGACATACGGAAGTCGGACTTTTTTGAAATCCCAAAATAGTTTTCAACACAGGATAATTTTTACTAAGCCACTTACAGTAGAATCCAATTATTATTATCATCATCATCCTGTGAAGCTGTTCTCTTGGCTCAGTCAATATAGCCTAGGCCTATTCTGAAAACTGCACTACTCTCGACTAGTTCAACTGCTTTCAAATGAAGAGAACCCCGTGTTAGAATTAGACATCTCTTCAAGGTTATCGTCAAGATGGCGTGACTTGAAATGTTGCTTTTGATATATTTGTAGATCCGTCAATATCCTTCACACACTTTAATCTCTTATTGTGCGGCGTGCGTGCTGTTTCCGCGTTTGAAAGAGTTGACGTACAAACCGACAATACCGTAGTTCACCGATGTCGATTTTGATATTTCAACCCATTAAGTGCAAATGTTATTTCGTCGACCCCAGAATTATTGTTAAATTGTCGATTTGCGTGCCGATCCAACGTGCAAACGTGTGGACGTATACAGTTGATTAGAACACGTTACACGCCGAAAATAATAATACATCCACGGATTGAAGCTGCGGTCGGACAATAGTTCGTGGCGATTCGCCTGTCTTCTGCCAATTAGTACTGTTTCCAGGTAGTTTCGCAAAAATGTAATCTTGCTCTGTCGATTTCTTTATCGGATGGCAGTAACGCGTAATTATTTGGTAGTTTCACGACTGCTACATGATGCGTTTTCGTCATGCGTCTACAGACTACGGTTGCGCGTAATCCTGATTAAAATGTAAGGCGTAGGCTAACCAGCGAGGTGTCAGTGGCGTAGCTAGGATTTCCGGAAGGGGGTTTCGATTTTGGTTTTGACCGTGACCAACTTTGCAAAAATCCCGACAAGCAAAAAAGTTCCTCACCTCTTACTTAAACCTCTACAGTCTATAGTCAAGAGAGTTTGACCCCCAAAGTCGCGTCAACAAATTTAAAATGTATAGAAACTCATTAAAAATATTTTGTTTTCGGCGACTAAAAGGGGTTTAGCCCCCAATCCTCCTTGGCTACGCCACTGCTCGAACCGTTTATGTTTCTAGTCGTGTTTGTTTTAGTCGTTGCCCCATTTTAAAATCTTCCTCCTTCTTTCATCTATCCCTCTCTCTGTCTGTCTGTCTGTCTGTCTGTCTGTCTGTCTCTCTCTCTCTCTCTCTCTCTCTCTCTCTCTCTCTCTCTCTCTCTCTCTCTCTCTCTCTCTCATATACACACAAATAATCAGACGTGTCCATGATGATGATGATGATGATGATGATGATGATGATGATTATTGATGATGATTATTATTATTATTATTATTATTATTATTATTATTATTATTATCGTATGCTTCAAGTGCTGAAAGAAGTCAGCCATTTTACTGGGACATCATTAGCTGAGTGTAACGTCTGGAGACCGCCATCATCGAGTCTTGTTATAGGACAAGAGTCAACTATACATGTATGTGATTCATTGTTTGCACTTCGCCGCAGACACACAGATCTGAGTCGTCCATGCAGTCCCCACTTCCGGCGACAGTATCTGCAGTGACCATGCGCTGTCCGGAAGCGGTTCAACAGGCACCAAAGATGACGTGGCATTGACTCGAGTTCAAAGGAGAGCATCAACTTATACGAGTCTTCTTAACTTTAATGTACAACTCTACAAACTGAAATTTAGCTTATGCTTAAAGTTAACTACTCTAAGCGTCGATTATCCCGCCGCCGTCGCCGCCGCCCTATCTAGCGTCCTCTATCGGCGTCGATGAAGTTCGCCTGTTCTTGGAGACGACGCGGAGCGTCGTCATCTCGCTCGTCGCACCTTTGACGCCGACGACGACAACCCGGTGCGAGCGGTGGCGAGACGCCGCCGCCGCCGACTGGTTGGCCGCCGACCGACGCCGACAGCGGTCGACGCACCGGACGAACAACCGGCTGAAGTTCTGACGGAAGACCTCCGACAGAAAGGCGTACAGGATCGGATTGACGCAGCTGTTCGTGTACGCCAGACAACAGGCGACGATCTTCAGCGCCAGGAAGCACGACGACTTGGAGAACTCGCTCGACGACGGCGCAAAGAACTGCGCCAGGAAGAGGACGTGCAGCGGGATCCAGCAGACGGCGAAGGTGACGACGACGACGATCACCATCCGCGTCACGCGGCGCTTGGCGCGCAGAGCCCCGTCGGACGACGCGAGCTTCCGCGCCCGGTCGTCGAACAGCAGGCGTCTGATGAGGAAGCCGTACAGGAAGAGGACGAGCGTGACCGGGAGCAGGAAGGCGAAGAAGAAGAACGTTCCGTAGAAGAGCTTCCCGTAGTCCTGATCGGTCACCAGGCGGACGTTGAGGCACGTCGACGCCTCGCGGCCGGACGCGTCGTCGCGGTGGCGGAAGATCTCGAAGACGGCGAGCATCGGCGCGTTGGCGGCGCAGACGACCAGCCACGAGACGCCGATGGCCGCGAGGGCGTTGCGCTCCGTCCGCAGCGTCAGCGACGAGATCGGATGAACGACGGCCAGGTAGCGGTCGAACGACATGAGGACGAGCGTGTAGACGCTCTCGTGCGCCGTGACGTGTATGGCGTACTGCGAGATCTTGCACCACCACCGGCCGAACGGCCAGACGTCGATGACGTAGCTGGCGGCGGTGAACGGGACGCAGATGACGATGAAGGCGAGGTCGGCCAGGGCGAGGTTGATGATGAGGATGTTCGTCGTGTTGCGCATCTGCTTGTTCGAGATGACGATGACGATGACGAGCAGGTTCCCGGCGAAACCGAGCAGCGCGATCAGGCCGAAGATCACCGGAACGACGACCCGGATGATCCGGAAGAACGTCTCCGCTTCCTCGCCCCCTCCATCTCCTCCTCCTCCTCCTCCTCCCACCGCCGCCGCCGCCGCTTCGTCGTCCACCTGTACCGTCGAACCGGAGGAGAAATTGCACGAGGACAAGGACGAGGTCCAGTTCTCCAGTTCGAAACAGGTGGACAGGTTACCGGAAACGGAAGCTACAAATCCCGGCCAGTCGTCCGCCAATTCTCTTCGGTCTGCATCCTCCTCCTCCTTCCCGGCCGCTGGCGGCGACTGTATCCGGTGCATGGTTCAAGGTGTCCTCCGCGGGGGGGGGGGAGCGACCGCTTTTGGCGTCGTATATTATTTGCAGCAAAAGACGACAACAACGGCTTCGTCTCCGCCCAGTTGTTTCGAAGTAAACGCACCGAACAGAGAATACGCAATGCTTTCGTCCGTTCCCCAGTTGATCGTCATTGAATTCACGACTCTATGTAGATATACAGTGCCTATACATATATATATATATATATATATATATATATATATATATATATAGTATTTAAATACTTTCAGTATTTAAATGCTATTTAAATACTTTGTCCAGTATTAAAGAAAGTATTTAAATACTCATCCAAAATTAAGTATTTAAACAGTATTTCAATACCATAGAGTATTTAGATGTATTTAAAAAATTTAAATACTTTGGATTTATTGCAATTTTCACATAATTATAAATTTATAACGTTTCTTATAGACTGTTCATTTTTACATTTTCTTTACTGATGGTTTTAGACAGTTGAACAGTTAAGTAGGTCTACAATGACATTGTTATAAATAATTTTAACTAACATTTCTTTACACAAAAATACGGTTGTGGCGAATCGTGTCAAATACATTATGAAATATTTAAAAAAGTATTTAAACCTTATTTGCCAGTATTTAAATACTTATTACTTACCCTGGTATTTGGGTATTTAAATACTATTTAAATACTACCTGAGAACCAAGTATTTATGAAAGTATTTAAATACTTTCAGTGAAGTATTTATTACAACGCTATATATATATATATATATATATATATATATATATATATATATATATATATATATATATATATATATATATATATATCCTACACTGCACGTGTTCAGGTCGCGAGTTTCTCACGGCGTCCATAAATATCGACTTTTCCGAGTGAAAGGCGTTCTCGAGGCAATCGAAGTCTACCAGAGGATTCAATGGGAGAAATCACTCATTCGACCGCGTCCCGGTGCAAGTCTTCTGTTGAAACCTTCTCGACCAGAAGCGGCGGTTAGCGACGGCCTATACTGTCGCCGGAGTAGAGAAAGGTGCAACGCTTGGAACCGAATCTATCGACCATCATCATCTTCACCACCACCACCACCACCACCACGATCATCATTATTATTATCATCATCAGCATCATCTCTCGTATTCAGAGGACCGATGCGCATTTGGCACCTAAGGCTGCAGTGTAATACTTGAGAAGGGTGGTCGGCGTGAGTGAGGAGGTGACGTTTGCTCTCTACGTTCTCTTACATTCGGAATTCTTGGTGTCTGGAACAGAGACCGGGAACAATGGAGGGATCGTCGTGAAATGGCGGCCTTGAGCCCGTCGGCAACGAAGGCGATTGTTGAATCGCGCGACGGACTAAATAAACTGAACTCAATAAATTCTCTACGCGAAAACGACACATGAAAAACTTAGAGTGAAAATGCGAGAGAGAAAAGAGAGAGAGAGAGAGAGAGAGAGAGAGAGAGAGAGAGACAGACAGACAGACAGACAGACAGACAGACAGACAGAGACAGAGACAGAGACAGAGACAGAGACAGAGACAGAGACAGAGACAAAAAAGAGACCAGTACTGTTGCGATCGTTTAAAACCGACTTAGTTCCTCATTTAAGCCAAAATGCGAAAACTGCAGACTGACAAAAACCTTCATCTCTGTCGTCGTCAAATAGGAACTAAGCTTCTTAAAAGAGAGCGTTCGTCGGGTAAAAACAATACAAAGACGCCGGCGTCCTAGCTGCAATCCGTAAATCGAATCTCTTCTTCTCCAGGCAATCGATCAGAACCGGTCTTCCATGCGTTCGATGAAATCCCATTCCAAATGTCAGACGGTCAAACCGTTTGCGATTGTGTGTGCCTCTTCTTTTAGGGCTTCGTCGTTTGAAACAAGCGCGCTCGCGTAAAGAGATACTGTACAGCAGCAGCAGCAAAGCCTGATTTGCATTTGTTTCGCACGAACCTCAAAAGGATCAACGGAAACCCGATAGCCAGCTGGCTCTTTGGCAGGGTCGATTGGCAGGTACTTGCATGGAGACCCTATAACGGTTTGATCGTTAGCACTAAGGTCTTAAAAAGACAGTGAGGCTAAGGGCCATCCATAAATGACGTCGCGCAATTTTGGCAGTTTTTATACAGCGCCCCCCTTCGTCACACGTCGTCACAAAAAGTCAGACCCTCTCAAATATGACGTCACAACGCGTTAACTACCCCCCTTCTTGTCGTCTTTCCAATGTCAAAATTAACGTTTCGTCTGAAAATATTCATTATAATTATTATAGTTGAAACAATATTCAGAAACTTTTTCAAATGCTTTTCGAAAGATGAAGTGTATAATAATTCTAAGTGTAAGATACGTTAAATTTTGCGGTAGCATAGCATTGCGGTATTAATAAAAAATATTAATTAGTATTATGTGACGTCACATTTCTGGAAACCCCTCCCCCGTCGTCAAACATCGTCACAAATGTTTGAACCCCCCAAGTGCGTAACGTCATTTATGGACGACCCCTTAATCATCTCAGACAAGTTTGGCTTCGAGAAAAGCTGCTTCTGCCTGTTAGGTGAATTAGGGCGTTGCGCGGAGTAAGAAGCTTAGCGCTATTAAATGGCGAATAAACTGTGGAGACATCTTGCAAATTGGCATCTCGTTTGACCATGGGCGCCCAGTGTTTAATCTAGGCCGTTTCCGGGGGGATTGCCCTCCCCGGAAATTTTGGCATACTACATGGACTAACAGCAGCTCCTTAGCAGAATTCCCCCGGCTTTGTCAATTTCCCCTTCCCCCTGGCTTTTTCAGTC
>CM030833.1:26310139-26425139 GCA_018105865.1 Metaphire vulgaris
CAGATGGATAAATTCTAGGACTGCTTCAATTGACCACAGTGGCGGTTTCACGTGGGGGATGAGTGGGGATGCATCTCCCCCACCGGACTTCCGGACTTATTTGTTTTTGCTTGTGAAACCTATAGTTTTTGGTAAACGTCTAGTAAAAGTACGGGGGAAACCGCGGATGTCCTTTTTTGCTTGTCAACCTATTTTTCGGTGAAAGAGTAGTCAAATTAGGGATAAAATTCCCCTTTTAAACTTTTTTCGGCAGAGTTTATTGATTTTTCCTTCTATTTTCACCCCGCCCCATCAACTTTCTATGAATTCATTTCACCCCACCCTACCAAGAAATCCTTGAACCGCCACTGACTTACCAAATTTCTAGGGAATCGACAAATATTTAGAAAATATTAGTCAGCAAAACGCAATTTGCATCGAATGATCTTTGCATTTTAAAGCTCTTGTCTAAAGTAGGACCATGATGACAAAAAACAAGGCATAAAAATGTCTATGTGCCGTATAAGATGCGAATTAAGTGGCTGGTGGGGGGGGGTGGCGCCTGAAGAAAATGCAACCTTCTTGTCAGCTGACAGTACTAGGAAGACTTCTCTAAATGCATTTTTTTCACTTCGTTCTGTTGGCTTCTTAAGTTATTATCAAACACTTTGACAACCAGTAGCCGAATCAATAAAGCGCAGTTTAGCTTAGGGGCCGTTCATAAATGACGTCACGCACTTAGGGGGGTTCAAACATTTGTGACGATGTGTGACGACGGTGGGAGGGGCGCGTTTCTAGAAATGTGACGTCACATAGAACTAAATATTTTCATTAATACCGCAACGCTATGTTACCGCAAAATTAAACGTATTTTACACTTATAATTTATATACTTCATTTTTAAAAAGAATTTGAAAAGGTTTCTGAATATTGTTTCAACTATAATAATTATAATGAATATTTTCAAACGAAACATTAATTTTTACATTTGAAAGACAACAAGATGACCGGGGAAAAGTTAACGCGTTGTTGACGTCATATTTGAGGGGTCTGACACTTTTTGTGACAACGTGTGACGATGGGGCGGTCCAAAAAAACTGCCAAAATGGCGTGACGTCATTTAAGGACGGTCCCTTCTTTATAACGGCGAGATTTTTCTTAATTCGTCGCTAGAATTTCTTCGCCAGTCATCATTTTGTCGGGATTGCGTACGGAATTTTAAGAAAAGCTGAGTCGACGGTAACAGCAGCGCTCAAGATTGTGGGCGAAACATTTTCTACGGCGTCTTATTCGAAACCTGAACGGACCTAATAGTAACGAATCGATGTCTTTAGCAACAACCCTCGTTCGCAGAACATCTAAAGATACTGAAACGTCAACGCCTTTTTCAGGGCGTTTACGTGCCTCGGAACTTTGACGTTGCCGACCAAGCAGACGACTGTTTTTTGCTCCAACAACTCTCTTCCTCTCTCTCTCTCTCTCTCTGTCTCTGTCTCTGTCTCTGTCTGTCTCTGTCTCTCTCTCTCTCTCTCTCTCCCTCTCCACTCGCTATAAGATTTCCACTTCGACCGAAGCCATTAAATTACCGCTTATTCTAATGCCGTCCGATGCAATTTAAGCGAAGGAGCGTTAGACCGGCGTTGGTAATTACGCGTAATATACAAGTAGAGCGTTCGCTGTCTCTTTTCCCGGGCATTTGCCGTACGTCGTCTGCCGTCGATCGGGGCTTCACTGCTCCCCGTAACTAAGCTGACTTCGTCTGGGGTGACCTTTACCAGTTCCTTCCCGCCCGACGGTTGGTCATCTATATACGTGTACATAAGACAGTAGAATTATAGCGAACAAGTGATTCCTCCTGGTTTTCACAAACACGAAGCCATTTACAGCTAGAGATCGTTGCTAAATCGACAATGACTTACTGAGAAAGAAAGCATCTAAGCCTATATCATAACAGACTGGAGAAAAACCGGTGGCGTGCACAGACACTTGGCCCCGCGCGTATCACTAATTGGACAACTCTTGGCCCCAGGTTGTACAAAACTATAATGATCACCACGGTCTTCGGTAGTTTCCTGTGCGACGTTCTTCAAGATTTTAGCACGCTTAGGCTATACTGCGAATAAAGCAAGAATGTCTGGAGAAGGATATAATGCAGGGCACAATGCCTGGATCACGAAAAAGAGGCAGGCCAAGAAAAATGCGGGAAGACAACATCAAAGAGTGGACAGGACTCACTATCCAGCAGGCGATAAGAAGAGCAGAAGATCGCAACATCTGGAAGATGACAGTTCATAATGCAACCAATCTTCGAAGCGAAGACGGTTGAAGACAAGACAAGACAAGCCCATACTCAAAATGATTTGCCAATTCGTTACTCAATTTACCTAGAACAGCTGATAAAATCGGGAAGAGAACCAATTCTGTTCCAAGCGCAAAGATCTGGAACCATCTTTCTCTGTCTGAGAACGCAGTAGTGTAAAATCTTGATCGAAACACATTTCTTCAGTCGATTTGTTCCTCCTTATATTTATCTGTTCCCCACAAGCAAACGTGACCGGTGTACTGTTCCTGCAGTTAATCTGATGTAATTTCGCGTTGTATAAAAGCGCTACAGCTCTGGCCACTCTTTCTTTGGCATCGTCTACTGACCGTACAGCTATAGGAACGCTATTCGACAACGACAATAATTATAGCCTTGAGTTTTATGGTCCGTAATTTACCGAGTTATGTGGAATAACTGAGCTTCTCTCTCAGGAAACGGACCCACTGTGGCCATTTGGCCACTCTCTCCACTGCCGCTAAACAATACCCGCAGCAGAGGCAGTCACACGGGGTGGAGGAGGAATACATCAAGAAATTCACGCCTCGTCGTTCGCTCGCAAGAATGGCTCCAGATAAACGTCAAAGAAACCTAAAGACGGGAGGGTAAGAAAGCCGCGGAGGGCGGCTAGTGGTGGCGGTTTCCGTAATGCCCCCGTCGCGTATAATACTCTGTAAGACCGGGGGGGGATGTGCCCGACCGAAAACCGTAAAGTGAAAACGCACTTTGACTTCGCGTTTTGTTTTGTTTCGTTTCGACGCGAGGAACGTTCGGTCGTAAAGCGAAGTTATTCGAAGTCTGCGGCGATCGAAAACGCAAATCATCGTCGTCGTCGTCGAGTTGCTATTATTCCCCTAACGATATTATAGCGCCTCATAAGTCCGGTCGCCATAATCAAGCGGCGCTGCTGATAACTCTCTATTATGAGTATTTACGTTTGCGTAAACTAAGCCAGACACTAGACAAACACACGCACACACACAACCACACACGCCCACAGACAGTAAAAGTACGAGAGACAGACGCGAGAAGACAGAAGGGAATCTGTATCTTTGTATGCTGACACCTATCGTACAGTGACATATCTTAGTTTTGCATATAACTTTAGTTTTTAGTTTAATTTTGGTTTAGAGCTGCTATTTTAGTTTTTACTCGCGGTTTTCGTTTTGTAAATAATTTTGGGTTTTATTTGGTTTTCGTTTTGCAAATAATTTTAGTTTTAGTTTTAACCTTGAAAGTATCGCTTGATGTTCATTTTCTTCCATAATTTATTTTAGGAAAATTTGTAATTAACGGTCGTTATCATCAGTCGTTCAAATGCAGTAATACGCCATGACGTGCAAGGTTTCACCTAGAACTAAACATATCAACTTTCATCGATAATTAATTACCAAAAAACAAAACAATAACATTATTGATGATCATCAAATGTGTTGCCACTCGTTTACTGAGATCGAAATGTTAGCAATAATTCAGTCTCTCACTCATCGTTGTTCAGTTCAGACGTGCATTAGTCTAACTCTGCGTATTTTGTGTATTGGTGGAGTTTATGCTTATCAAGCTCTTTTTTCTTACGGTCCCAAAAGATCTGGAAAGAATTTGAAGATGTCGGAGACCACGAAACTGCTAGTTCATACCACATCATTATAAAAAAATTGCTAAAATCGAATCCATTTTTCTATATCCGGATTATCTTGTTCTAAATATAACACAGCCCAGTTCGTGAAATGATTGAATCACGTATTTTTTTAGTAACCGCTGACAGCGCACTTTACATTTAAATATTGCATACAAATATTATACATACATAGCCCACTACGTATAAACGTATGCAGTCAGGAAGGATGTTGCAGATGTATACGATTCACCAAAAAATTCTAGAAAATTCTACCCTTCGTGGGAAATGTTTGCCGACTGGCCCGACTGCTGTTTTGAAGACTGGCAGTAAAGGTCGCCGTGGATATTATATTACATTTCTTGTGAAACTGAGAAGCAACAACTTTCTGCGCAGGGAACTTGAGAAATTCGAGGGATTTTTTCTGTGGAAATCTGATTCTCGCGATCTGCATCTCGAAGAAGACGATTAAAATAAATTCCTTCGCAGTTTGAGTGGCGTAGCGTTGGGGGTGGGGATGGGTGGGTGGGTGGGGTGGTTGCCATCGCCCAGGGGCAAAACACGTCCATAACTTGTGAACGGTCGGGCTAAAAAGTTTTGAAAAGCAAAAGAGAACAAGTTTCTCGTATCTACAGTAATTCTCGATATTGCAATCGATATTGCAGTTAATATATATATATATATATATATATATATATATATATATATATATATATATATATATACCTTTGCCTACCAGTGGCATGGCAGCTACTTTAATATCTAGTATTACTTGTTTGTTTTCTTTTATCCACTGAAATTCTCCGCCTCCAAGAATTTTGCACGCGAGGCGACCGGGCCCCTCTGACCCACCCTCCCCACCGCCTCCAACGCCGATATGTTCCTCTACAGTTTCATTTTCTTTTAAATGAAATCTGATCAAGAAGCGTTTACTTTCTATAATCTACTCGAAAAACAACCGACGACTAACAAACTATTTTCACGTGGTTTTACTTGATACTTCTACTGGCGTCTTACCTCTTATTATGTAGTAGTCGTTTATTGTGTCAGCGGTCTTCTTTCCCGGGGGGTTCTCGCTGCGTTGTTTATTGGCGTGGACGCATGTATTTCAGTGGACCCGGTCTTGTCCGTCGCGTCAACCGAAGGCGTCTATGTGGTTCTTCTGCGCTGCGCTTCGTGCAAGGAGATTGTCTTTTAGTATGAGTCGTTACGATGGCAGGCCTTTTATTCTTCCCTTGTCCTCCTCCTTCTCCTCCTTCTCCTCCTGCTCCTGCTCCTCTTCTTCTTCTTCTTCTTCTTCTTCCGGTGCGTGTTCCGCTGGCGTCCAGATCGTTTCCGCCGCCGCCTCTCTGATCCAGTTATAAACGATCAGACGGGGGGCTGCCGGTCAGAGCGCCGCCACAACTGACGCTCGACGCATCAAGGGGAGAAGAGACCCGGCGAATGGGCGGTCTTCTCCCGTTTTAGATTTCGATAGAAAGTCGTAGGCAACACGAGTCTATCGACAGTCGACAGACCCCAAGTTCCCGGTTTGCGCAGGAGATGCGATGGACTAATGCATAGACAAAGCTAATTCTACAGTAGGGGGGATGCAGTTGGGCAGTGGGGGGTGGGTGGGGAATTTCCCCCTTCCCCTTGCAAATCGCGCCCTGGTATTTAGGCCTATGCATGCAGAATAGTCCAAAGTTTCCTCCTACTCTTGGTCAATTCTATTCTACTCTATTCTCAATTTTCCTCGACCTTGATTCTTGTCCTCTGATTCTAACTCTTTCGCTGCTAATTTTCTTTGTTCATTGCATAGGGCCAGAGGCGGTTCTAGGCCTAGGCCGGGTAGGCCATGGCCTACCCAAAACTTTGTCTGGCCTACCCAAAAAATTACGTGGCCTACACTGTGGCTGGCCTACCCGAAAAAATACATGGCCTACCTATAGGCTATAGCTGGCCTTCCCCCAAAATGCGTTGTGTGGCTGGGTAATTAGTGCGTATGGCCTACGCTACGAGGCTGTCGAGTGTAGTGTAAGGCCATTTGAATCCCCAGCCACTCATGCATCAGATACCTTCTTTTCCATTCGATTTCCAGATGTCAAGAAGCTTTATCTAATTGATCAACCACCACCGATTGATCAATGGTCGTTCAACGGTCTCCGCACACATTTTCTTTCCACCCTCCTCATAATTTGTTAGATGTACTGTCTCTTACCCCCCCCCTCCTATTCCCCGTATCCCCCACAATTACCAGACTTCCAGGTGAGTGTTGCATAGTTTAGGAGCTACTTTTAGGCGTTTTCGCCATGGGAGTAGTTCCTCTTGTTGTCCATAATTAAGTTCCCTCTAATGAATGGCCTTATCTGACGGTTGATGACACGGATGACATGACTGTTTTGATAAGCAATTCTCAACGTCGTCGGACATCTGATGTAATCTAATGTATGTTCTGGTTAACAGAACAGAGGTGGAGAAGCCGCAGTAACTATCGTGTAAGACGGCGACGCTAAGCTAAGTTCAGTCCGTTTAAGATTGCAGCTCAATAGCTCATATAAGAGACAGTCTAGGCCTATCATACAAATTACTATAGCACTCTATAGGCCCTAATATTATTATAATTAGAGATGGATAAATTTCTGGTTAAACGCTCTCGAGTTAGTGGCAACGAAGAAGTAGAAGACATGGTGACTGACGATTCAACTGGACCTACAAAGACAACTGTCGAATCTCAAGACGTTCAACTTCAACATCACTCAAAGGATGTAGGCCTATCAATTTCACAAGTAGCACCAGTTGACTCAGATGGTCTGCGTAAGTTGTCATACTACTATGGCTGATATCAGCAAGGATTATAAAGATCAACCTGTGCAACCTAAACTGCAGGTCTTTCCAAAATCAAAATCTTCAGCGTTTCACGAGCATTTAACTCTTCATTGCATGACAGGTAGGCCCTATCATTTCTTGGAATATTCATTTGCAAGCAATGCCATAGTTTGTTTTGTGTCCGTCATTTTTGTCCACGAGCAGGATACCAGGAATGATGAATCTGCTTTAACGGATACTGGGTTGCGTGGTTGGGAAAATATTGACAGCAAACTATCGAAACATTTCGCAAGCGCGCATGCATTCTGATGCTCTTGCACAGTCAAAAGTACACTGATGCAACTGGCAGCATGGCAAATGTTTTGTCAGAGTCTCAGCCTAACATGCTCTTTGTCAAGTTGACCTTCTCCTGACCTTGAACCCTTGAACATTGCAATGCACATAATTTGCAAGCACTCATTTTTGCATGTTTATATGCACTTGATAATATTCCACTTATATTAGGTCAAAGCTAATAAATTACAACTTGGTGATTTTACAGGTTCATTCCAAACTTCAAACAAACTTCAAATCCGTTTTCTCAAAATTTTACTTTTTTGGTTATGGCACTCCGGTCTCGGAGGGGCCTCATATATATATATATATATATATATATATATATATATATATATATATATATATATATATATATATATATATATATATATATATATATATATATATATATATATATATATATAGACAGTATATATATATATATAATTCACTGCACATCCCTATTATGCTGCGCTATTGTATTTTATAACCACAGAATTACGGGCGGGATTAACCTTATGAACTTTGATACCACGACACGGTCCAAGCTTGGCCTACCCAAAATTTTCATGGCCTTTGACTGGCCTACCCAAATTAAAATTCCTAGAACCGCCCCTGCATAGGGCCTACTTACTTACTTACTTACTTACTTACTTACTTACTAATGTAGGGTATAGGTATAATTGTATACATGTGTGGGGATGTGTCTGTGCGTTTGTTGGTCCCATAACTCAATTCAGGAAATCAATCTCTGACTTCAATCTTCTAATCTAATTTAAATTTTTCTTCCCGATTTGCATATATTATTTGTCACTCATTTCACCATTGATTTCTCTCGCGTATCTTTTCTCGAGATCTTTCTCGTCATCTGTCTGCAGATTACAGTTACAAAGACCTCTCAATGCTCAACAGCGACTGTCGAGTCTTCCAATAACTCGTCAAAATTTTCGTTGACATGTAGTCACCTTGACCGAAGTAAGTTAAGCATCAATTTCCAATTTATGCAAAGCTCATAAGTAAAGCCATGGGCAAAAATTTTTCGGGAGGGGGCAAAACAGGGTCTTTTAACGAAAAAAATAAAAAATTTCCAGGGGTGCAAAACGAGGTTTTGTGACGAAAGAAACAAGTAACTTTACTTTTTTCATAACTCCACAATTTTTCCAGGGGGTGCGATTGCACCCTCTTGCATCCCCCTCCGGACGTCCATGAGTAAAGACGTGAATAGGCTGAGTGTTGAACGAAACGAAGAATTAATGTTGCTTGTGTATAGATACTTCCGTCGTCACAGCAATCTTCGTCGTCGTCATCATCATGACTGTCGTCGACATCATGCAACATTTTTGTAATCGAAGCACACTGAGTATGACTATAATCATCGATCGTCTTTGCTTCTTTGCGGGATGAGGCTTATCGCTCTGATCAATAACTTTGCTAGCCTTCAGTGTTAGCCACGGTGAAGAGGTCCTTTTCATGGATTTTTTAAAATGAGAAGCTGACACATGTCTGTCCCAAACATCTGAAAGGTCGTAGATTGTTTCTCATGGATAAAATGCGACAAATTGACGCTTGGATATAACAATTATTGCCATCGAGTTTATTTTGAAAATTCACAATCGGTTATTGAACGTTGTTCTTAAAACATTGCACAATTGACGCGTTTGGATCTAACAAAGGCCAACAAGTGAGATCGGGCAACTCTCAAGCAACGATTGTTGTTGACCACCACCGATAGGATGAAGGGTAGACCCCAGCCCCAATCGAACATCACCCTTAGGCTTTCTTCATTTTCTGGATAGCCACGTAGGCCTACCTTTGACCAGAGGCGTAGCGATGGGGGGGAGTATATCGGTATATATATACCCCAAAATGAGTCTATCTTAAAAAATTTAATGTGTTTTAAAAAGATTTTCATCGTTTTTTTAAGATTTAATTTATACCTCCTCCCAATCACATTGTACGCCCTCAATCAAATTCCTGGCTACGCCCCTGCCTTTGACTGAATTTCGTTCTGAAGAAAAGAGGACCGCCACTCTAAGTTACAGTTCGTCTATTCGCGCCGTTAGATTTACAGACTTCTGCTAGAGAAGTTGTAGACAACAGAACGGAGTCTAACAGACAGAAGACGGAAAGAAAAGACTGCCGCGGCGGAATCGTGGAAACTACCTATATATTATAATGCATGATCAATTCCGAACGATCGAAACTAACGACAACACCGTTTGCTCACCTCGAGATACAGAGGGAAGAGGAATGCTCAATCGAGCGCTTTTTCACTACACTTGCTGTGTGTAAGTTTTGAAGAAGCGTCTCTTGTCTGCACTGTCCGCCTACCCTCGCCCTCCTATGCACGTATTTCCGCGTCTCTCGTTTTGTCTATAGCTGCGCTGTTTGGAAATCAAATAACGAATCGACGGCAAACGGGAATTTATAAGACTCTCCGTCGCATGCGATAGTCTCTTTCCTTTCAATTCTGCTTCGTTTGGAAGCCTCGTTATTTCACCATGAGAGAGAGAGAGAGAAAGAGAGAGAGACAGACAGAGACAGACAGAGAGAGAGACAGAGAGAGAGAGAGAGAGAGAGAGAGAGAGAGAGAGAGAGAGAGAGAGAGAGAGAGAGAGAGAGAGAGAGAGAGAGAGCTTCTAAGCAGTGTTCGAGTTTTACTGAAGCCACTTGGGTCCGTCGACCGCATACCAAGATTTTATACCGTCTTTGGGGAGTGGCGGAGAATCGCGTCAACTGATGGAAAAGTGAGGTTTAAGATAGACTGTGTGCAGATTCGCGAAATTCAAACATTTCAAAATCGAGCGCTTTCTGAAGCATATCTGCCAATGTACTCTTGACGCCAAGATCGTTTTTTTTTCGTGAACTGAATTTACGCGAATTTCTTTGTTTTCGGTGCTTGAGCGTTGGTTGAATCGAAAAGACAAGCAACGAAGACACACTGGGGGGGGGAAAGAATTGATATCTGACAACACATTGCTGCTTGCTGAACGAAGAAGAAAGAGATTCAACATGCAGACCAATTGAAGTAGGGACAGTGTTGCATACAGGCCGGATAGGGGGGGAAATTCTCCCCCCCAAAATCATAGAATTCCCCCCCCCAAAAAAAAAATTCTATAACTTAAGAATCAAAATTTCTTGTTAATTTCTTGTTAAATAGCAGATATAGAAGTTGAACTTCTGTGAAAAATAGAAACCGGTTTCACATGGATGAACCATAGTATTCAGGTATTTTAGTAGATTAGTAGATGTGACATTATAAGGATTTAGATTAAGGAGACAAAGTTTCCATCAGAGTAGATCAGAAGGTAATGGAACAAGTGGGAAAGTTTACATATCTTGGCACGATTATACCAGAAGACTGCTCCCTAGAGGAAGAAATAAAGGCCAGATTGACAAAAGGAAGGGTTGCCATCAGAAAAATTAAGAACATTTGGAAAGACAATAATATCAGCATGAGAACAAAGAAGAGGATAATCGAGAGTGTTGCATGGAGTACAGCATCATATGGATGTGAAAGTTGGACTCTGAAAAGAAAAATACAGAGAAGAATAGAAGCTTTTGAAATGTACTCATTACGTACCATGCAAAGCATAAACTGGAGAGATAGGAAAACCAATGAAGAGGTTTTGAAAATGTCAGGCACGGAAAGACGTTTCCTCAACATGTGCAAAAGAAGGAAGCTGCAATACTTCGGACACGTACAGCGGAACAGCGACACTAGGTCGACATTGGAGAGGACAATCCAACAAGGAATGATGTCGGGAACTAGACGAAGAGGGCGACCAGGGAGAAGATGGGCGGATGACGTGGAAGAGTGGACAGGAATGAAAATGTCAGCAGCAGTCAAGAAGACAGAGGATCGACATGGTTGGAGGAAAGAAATTCATGCTGTCACCTTAACTTCGGTTCATGAAGGAACAAGGAGAAGATGATGATGATGATATATATATATACATATATATATATGTATAATATATATATATATATATATATATATATATATATAATATATATATATATATATATAACCGGTCGAGCAGGAGAAACTACAGATGTCTGTGTCGATGAGTCATCGGACCCACTGCAGCTTCATGCAGGGTGACTAGGTGACCCTAAAGTGGTCGGCCGTTTCTGAGAATGGTGCCGGTCCGCCGGAAAGGTCGGAGGGTTGGGCCGATGCCTGTATCAATGCGACTGAATGTATGTCTACACCTCACTGCATGTTTTGTGTGTGTATGGTCTTCTGGAAAGGCCTATTTAATTTCTGCCCTCAACAGTTTACGGAAGGTTCTGCACCCGTCTCCAAAATGCCACAAGCCCACATCAAATTCGTTTCTGTTTAGCAAATCATGCAAGATACAACACTTGAACTAATCCTAAGTCTTACGGTAATTGTAATTTTACCACAAACTGCGCAAATACTGTACTGTACAGTACATGCACGTTCATTATATGTAGTATTTTGCGTCTTAATCTTCATCTACTATTTTGTTAAGATAGTAATTTAAAACCGTACAGTTAAGGTTAAAGCAGGCATTTCTGTGTGTAATTCGATGACAATTTCTCACTCCCCCCGAACTGTCCGTAATCCCCCCATGGCAGAGGGGAGTGTATGCAACACTGAGTAGGGACCAAAAGAAGCAAACTACAATTATTATTATTATTATTATTATTATTATTATTATCTCCACATCGTCCGACACTGTACTGGCCGAAACCAAGCCGAGAACAGACTCAAACTCTTGCCTGTCTCCCGTGAGCAGGGACGAGGTTTTTGTCTGGAGTATTATCCGCAGAAAATCCATCTCTTCTGCACGACTGGTCAGGCCGTATCATCTGCCGTATATAGAGCCAGATGTCCCTATGAGCACCCGCTTGGCATTTACTGTACATCGGTACCAGCTTCTGATGTTTTGTTGCTCGAATGATGGATGGGTGGATGAATTGACAATGATTGATTATAGTTGTGGATTTATGAATTCTTAGATTGATTAGAAATCGCCTATATAGGCTATATGATCAATAGCCGAGGGGCAGGTGAATACCTCAGAAGATTCTGCTCGGCGATGACAGTTCGCCCGTTTTAGACAACCACGCATGCACTGTGGTGCAGATTTAGAAAAAAACTCGACGCCCGGTTCTTGCTTTATTAAATATTTTCAATATGATTTCTGATTATTTTTAGCAGGCTTTCGAGTTTGATTGTCAGTCAAGTTGTCCTCGTAAGCGCAGGCGTAAACCTGGATGAAAAATTGAGGACCAGCCATGCACCTTTCCCATTCCCTAGAATATCCTCTAAAAAGTGGGAGGAGAGGGCGAGTCCAGTGACTCCAGTGGCCTAATAGAAGTTTATGTCTGTGCACATAAAGCGCTCAGTTTAATGATGAAATAATGATAATTTTAATCTACAGTAAATCAAATTATTAAAATAGACTTTAAAAGCGCTATATTAACCTACTGTATCATTTCAATGTAACTTATTATCTTCTGGCGCTTGTCTGTATGGAACATGGAGTCTAGACTATAGGTTTAGTTCTTGTATAAACTAGACATAGGATTGTAAGACGACACAACAGTTGACTGGCCTGGACAAGCGAGAGACAGACGCTGCTCAATGTTAGCCCGTTAACTTGACGTTTTACGCAGTTTGTTTCAAAAATAATGCCTTGATGCTGACATTCGAGGCATCATCATAGAAATGATCTGGCGAGCTGATGTGTCCCGAAAGACTCTAGAAGATTAAGGCCATATTTCACAGATCAATTCGCATTTAGTTTGACATATTTCACAAGAAGTTAGCCGAGAAGGCTGGAATCGTTTGCGTTGACAGCATTTAGAACAAAAGTGGTGCGTGCAAAATCTCCGCGTCTGTAGTTTCCGACGAGCTAAGAAATTCGTCAGCAGACTTTTCTAAAAAAATGCACCTTTCAGCACAGGTACAGACTGTACACCTAATACCAATGTTAAGATTGGAAGAACAGAAGAAAATAATGAGCTAGGCTCAGTTAAAACAGTGTTATCTTCCAAATTAACTGAGAGATTTCTCCCAAACTACAGTGTAACTAGGAAGGGTATACATCGCTGCGCAAGTTTTCGGCGAAATATCAAACTATAATCTATAACAATCCAGTAGCAATGTTCAACATTTTAAAAAATCCGAGAGAGTCGGACAACTCGCTCCCGCCTCAAAATATGTGTCATCCAAAGAGTTTTAAGGTCGGACGACTGAAAACCATTTTGGAATTCAGTTTTGTGACCGTTTCTCAGCTGTAAAAGACATTTCATATTCACTACTCTTCGTGTGAAAAACAGCATGCAACATTTGGTAGGGCCCTACTAAGAACATCATCAATTTAAGACTACCGAGTTTTATTCGCTCGTTTCCACGGAAGCTCTTTTTAAACCTCGTAAGCTTACTATATAATTCAGAATGATTGAACCTACAGATGAATTTTCTTTTCGTCTTGTTCTCGATGTCCTGAACCTAATTTCCTTTTGATTCTCGGTGCTGTGGAGAGATTCTTCGCACAGAGAAAAGGAGGGAGAGAGACACTTAATTGAACTAATAACATCAATCAGCGCGTTCTTCGATAGAGTGCTCTTTTTATTAGATCCGATCATCGTGATATGTGGTATATTATTACACCTTTGCCATGCGTTTTCTCTCATTTTGGACGACTTTTGTCGAGAATTGAACGAAATTGAAAAGGCGTATAGGCTAGTACAAGAACAGAAGGCTCGAATGGAAAAGATTTCATTACGTCTGCAATCAAAATGCTTTGAAAAGCCCTGGTCATGCATTCAAGGATAGACAGCCAAAGCCAAAAAGCTCTCTCTCTCTCTCTCTCTCTCTCTCTCTCTCTCTCTCTCTCTCTCTCTCTCTCTCTCTCTATATATATATATATATATATATATATATATATAAGTAAGTTTTAATGATTTATGCAATATGCACTCAACTTCAATACGTAACATATCACAGATGTAGCAGACAATTTTGGCTGAATATCGTACAGTGTGCACCGAAAAGGAGACCTATAGTTGAACCGTTTAAAAAAAAGAAATGTCTTTACGTCGATCGTCATCATGTTCCATCAAGTCGACGGCGTTCATGGATATGCTTTCAAAAGCTTTCTCTATAGAGCTATAGCTGTTCTTCGCGATTTCATTTAACTCATTCATTTTCATGTCCATGCAATACGCACACATAAAAATCTGCCTACACAAATCAGCTATAACTTTCCTTTCGCATTGCCTCTAAATTCCTCGTTTAAATCATTTCTATGTCCATTCGGCAGTAGGCCTATTGAAAATGTCCGAAACAGCACACTATTAAGTTTCATTCCTTCATAAGTTTTATACTATAATCACCTATAATACAATCACCTGTAATATATACTGCAATAATACATAATAATATGTAGGCCTATATATATATATATATATATATATATATATATATATATATATATATAATCACTATATATATAATCACACCGTACAACTTCTTCTTCTCTAGCTTCTCTGAGTGGTCTTCGTTTGCGAGTGCTTTGTATTGCTAGCCGGGCATGTAGCAGAGGCGTCATTTGGGGGGGGGCTGGGGGAGCCGTGGCCCCCCCAAGGAAATGAAAACATGAATTTATAATGTATTAATGTATTAATGTGGAACAAAAAACAAAAGCAGAGACGTCATTTGCGTTTGGGGGGCAAAAAAAGGTCAGGAGCCCCTAACGGCTGACAAGCAAAAAAAAGGTCGTCAACTATTTTTTGGTAATCGTAAAAGGACTGACGAGCAAAAAAAAGGTCGTCAACTTTTTTCGAAACTCAAACTTAGTCGAAAAAATTTCTAAAAATTAAAAAAATTTTAAAAGAAAATTTTACAAAATTTCTCGCCCCCCAAGAAAAGTGTGAAATGACGCCACTGGCATGTAGGCCACATTCGTGTCCGTCAGAACCTAATGACTATCTATGCATTGTAGTTCCCAAAATCCGCAATAGACTTCAATTAATTATTCGGACGAAGCGTGCGATCGTCGCTCTGTAAATGACGTATCGTTTTAGTCGATGTCAACGCAAGAAAACGGCTCGAGCTTCTTCGTACAAGTTCTATTGCTAGGAGACTTTATGGGGGGGGGGGTGGAAGAGAAAAATAAAGATATAGACGGTGTAAAAGTTGTATCGGCTGCTGCTGCTGCTGGTTGAGTCAATTTACTGGCGCGTCTGATCACTGATGTTCTAGATGGCGCCACTGCATAAGGCAAGCCATTCAGTAATTGATTTTACACACACACACTCACACACACCCGACAAACAGCGGCTTCTATCCCCCTCGCGGCCGGGCTCAATTCTCCCTCAAAATTACAAA
This sequence comes from Metaphire vulgaris, assembly GCA_018105865.1. Taxonomy (NCBI): domain Eukaryota; kingdom Metazoa; phylum Annelida; class Clitellata; order Crassiclitellata; family Megascolecidae; genus Metaphire; species Metaphire vulgaris. The sequence continues at coordinate 26,325,545 of CM030833.1, forward strand.
TCCCCCCTAAATTACAAATTCCCCCTGTTAATTTGCTCCCTTGTAGACTTAGTATTATTTTCAGCTTTTTACCCTTTGTGTTAGGCATAGCTATCATTGATTACGTCACGGTCAATGTTATTTTGAATCAATATCAGTCTCGGTTCAGTTCAGATTAGTAGCAAAATATTCCCTCCTCCATTTTTTTCCGCGCCCGCCTTAAATAGGGATAGAAGCCCCTGCCGACACACACACACACACACACACACACAGGCACACCCCCGACATACTCGTGTACTGTTTTATGTATTATCGTGGACTTTCGTAAATTAGTATATTTTTTCATAATTCGTGACTTCCTTGAGGGATACTTTGCCTAAAATGCAAATTTCTTCCAGTTACTAGGTATATCGGCTGCGATTCGCGTGACGTTTCAGGTTTGGTCGCTCTTTCAAACAATTTGAGTCTCTTTCTCTTCCAAACTCCAACGCTGCCGAACCGACCAATTAGGGCTACCCGGCTAAGAGTACGGTACCTGTATTTCATTGGTAACGGTAAGTGCTTTTTCAGTGGGAACGCACGTTCCTGCACCTTCAGATTCTTCATATTCTATATATATATATATATATATATATATATATATATATATATATATATATATATTATATATAGGTATAATGTGTGAGTTTTACTTACAATCGATTCTTTTATCTTCTTTAAAAGGTCGTAGCCACGTTTTGACACTTGATGAGCATAGAGAAATCATCATCACCACTAAAAATATTTTAAAAATTCAAACCTTTCTAGTGCCCCTAGGAATTTCTCTCGACGACCCTGGAAATTAATTCCCAAACCTTTTTTCCTAGAGAAAATTAGCACTGGGCAACTGTAGGCCTGTATGTCGTTCGAAACTGTTGCCACCATACGACTTATAATATAGATCTTCCAATATAACATAAATAAGTTCGCCTAGTTCTTCAGATTTTCAAATTGTTTTAGCGCCTTGCTGAAAGAGACAGTTGTTCTCAAACCAACGCCGAAACTTTAAAATGCAACGCTAACATCTGCCCCATGTACCCTTAACCCCTTAACTGGGTGCCCCCGAGTAACACTCGTCCAATTTACATTGAGTTACAAATAGTTGCCCAGTTAAGGGGTTAAATCTTCACAATCGCATCTCACGTCGCAACAACTCAGCCAGTTAATGCAAAAATGATAAGAAATCATATTATCGGCAATAGATCACCCGACTAAATGCACGGCGCTTAGCGTTCCATGATATGTTTATACGACACAAATAATACTAAACTTGGACGCTGATTTTTCTCGGAACTGCCTAAGACCCCGAGCAATTCAATTATTATATGCGCCCTGCTGAATCGAGTCTACGGAAAAGCATAAAAGGGCGGAATAAACCCAGGTCTGAGATAAATGCGATTTTTCTGGGGTCTGCCAGACATAATCGACATTAAATATTTATGTTCAGCAGAAGAAGATCTCTGTGCTGTGGTACAGTGCAGCAGAATATTCTGGCGCTTAATCTTCGAGGGTCCTTTGTTTCGTTCACGACTCACTTCTCATCGATATAATGCTCCATAGCATCTGCGCTGCAGAGTTCTCGTCGCTTAAGTCCTCATACGAGCTTCGGATATATATGCATTGTTGAATTATCTTCTTTCTCAGATCCGTTAGTCTTTTACGGTTGGCGATCGATCTTATCTTTCAACAAATTCTATTTGCGTCTGTCGTCAAAAGAAAAGCGTATTGATTGAGAGCAGGCCATTGTTAACTATTGGGCCTTCGTCAAAACTACTGCAGCATTTATAAAACAAAGTATACATCTCTTTGCGTACTGCATACCAAGAGATACAACGACCAGTGGTCGAGAGAGAGACATACATACATACATACAGACAGACAGACAGACAGACAGAGGGAGAGTGGCCAGTGGGTGCAGTGGGTTCTGGTTCACCCCAGAGACTCCCATCGGGCAAGCATATTCCAAATCTTGAAGTAAACATTGAAATATTCTGTGCATCGTAGCAGATGATAATGATAAATGTGTCCTAAAGCAGCGCTACAAGAGTTCACAATTCTTAATTTATGATGCGCATTCAGTGCTACAGACGACGTATAGACGGCATTGGACCGCGGTCGGATCGTCGAGAAGATCTGGCGGGATTTCGTGTGAAAGGAAAATACTGTTGATGCCTTTAGCGAAAATATACGCGACGTCGAACGATTTCTTTACGTTTCTTTTTATTCAAACTTGGACGAAAAATGACGACCCACCCGCTTAATCAAATCTCAAACGGATTGCAATCGAAGAGAACACAATAAAGAAAATCTCTGGAAATACTGCATAGATCAAATCCCAAAGTCAAACCAGCGTATTGCCTCTAGGCAGACAGGACTCGCAGTATTTGGAAGTCTATCTATCGTTCATCTGCCTCCTACTATATCTTTCGTTCGTGTCATCATTCATTCTTATTCCCAGCAGTTATTTAGCGCTGTTGTTTGAGTGTAGAAATAGAAGTCTAGGTTACAGCTAACAGCTTATTCGGTGAATTTGTCAAGATTACTCAAACTGTGATCAGTCAGTGGCGCCTATTGAGACACTCTTTAGGTGCGCTGTCGACAACCAAATGCTAATTTAGTTGAATTAATATTTAAATAAATAAACAGTTGGCAAAAACGTTGCTAACCACAAAATAGTAGACGGAAAATTAGAAGAAAGTTGCAAGAATTAAAAATTAGCCAAAAGCTAACAAAAACTAGAAAAATTAGCAAAACCAATAGTTAGCAAAATGGTAGGAAAATGTTAGAAAAAGTTAGCACACTCGCTAGCAAAATCTTAGGACAAATTAGTAGCTAAGGTCGGTAACGAGCAAAACAAGCATAAAGTTGGAAAGTGTTAGCAAAACATTAGCAAAGTTTTCAGGACGTCAGTAAAATGTCATCAAAAGTTATCAAAATGCCAGCAGTTCCCTCTGGCGAAAGAAATGATAACAGTGCGTTATCACATTTGTTCGCTTTCATTCCGTCATTGGCATCATCATCATCATCATCATCATCATCATCATCATCATCATCATCATCATCATCATCATCATCATCATCATCATCATCATCATCATCATCATCATCATCATCATCATCATCATCATCATCATCATCATCATCATCATCATCATCACCATCATCATCAATCATCATCATCATCATCATCATCATCATATCTAAAGATGAGGATATAAGTTCAAGATAGAAAGGAGTGGCGACGCTGGAGTAGGCCCTATGGAACCTGTCTTTGGACAGAGCACCTGAAGAAGAATTCATTTTTGCCTTAAAGCAATCGCATGAAATATGATAAGTTTGTAGTTTCTTGACATAATTTTATTAAGGATTCGCCGAAAGTTTGACACTTGTTGACAAGAGGGGGCATAAAATCTTCTTTAAATTGTTGACATAATTAATGGATGTCCGCTAAAATACTGCGTATAAATTTCCTTTTTCAACGACTTTTATTTACACACGACTCAGAAAGCTGTCCATTTTAAGAAATATTGTAGTCTCGAGGGACTCAAAGGAGCCGCGGACCGCTCTATTCGGACTAGGACTGGTCGTGAGATAAATATAAAACCGATAAGAAAATTTCATCAGTTGGGGCCCCAACTGATAAAATCAACTGATCAGTAGGGCGAATACTGTCACATAATCTGAAATACGCTCCACATCTCAAGATTTGAATCTATTATTAGTTATTACCCTAATTTTCGTCCGATCTTGTTAGGGGATAGCGAATCACGAACCCCCTCTCCCTGCATCGATGATCCTAAGCGATTCTGCTACTGAGACTCTTACATTTTCATCCCCCCGACTACTTTCTTTTAAAATCGGACTCGACGAAGAAGAGTCTGCTCTGAGGCGCCTAAGAATCAGAAGTTACGGCGGCACCACTCTCGAGAACGAAAGCGCAATAGAAATTCACGAGATTTTACCACTTACTTACTCACTTACTTATTTACTTACTTACTTAGGCGCGATGCTTTATTCAACAGGTGGGACGTCGCAAGTGCTTTAAGAATGCCCCTCTGTTGCGATCGCGTCTGAGTTTTACCCATATGGCTTTGCGGGCGTAAGGAGAAGGGAAGAGATAATGCACAAGGCCCGACGATGGCTCCGAACTGATTTAACTAACGGCCCGCAAACGTTCCCTCTAAGACTTACTGGTTTCTGTGCAAAGCTCAAAATTTTTGCGCAAAAAACCACCGTGTGAATTTTTGTGCAAAATCTTGCCGCTGATCTTAAACTTTCAAGATCAAATGAGCACAGAAGGGTAATTAGAAAAAAGGTGTCTATCATGCAATTCCTTCACAAATTTTAATCTTCTTGGTTTCTTCGTTAATCAACGCATATGTAGGTTTAAATTTTAATAGAAGCAAAGTTCAGTCACAAACAGTGGCGGCTCCACCTGGGGGCTAGGGGGGCCCGTGCCCCTATTGAGTGTCTGGCCCCCCAGTGCCCCCCCAGTTGGGACCCTATACTTAATGCTACATACATTAAACAACAAATGGTGGCCCCCATGATTAGAAGTTGCCACCCCAACGGCCCCCCACTTGCCAAATCCTAGAGCCGCCACTGGTCACAAATAACAATATTCAGTAACTATTAATTTTAAGGACACGGAAGATCAGAAAATGCCTGAAACCGCGTTTTGTGATTTCTTTACAGAAGAATGACTGAATAAGGTTGTCGTTTGTAGTAAGGTTCACCGGTTTCACTAAAGAAACATGCTTCCATGCACTAGGCGCCATCCATAGATTACGTACGCATTAAGGGGGAGGGGATAATTAGATCTAGGTGCATTATGATAGTCGCCTATGTAACAATTTATAAAAAACAACAGCTCAGGCAGAAGGCTGGTTGAAATTACACACATAATTTGAACACAATTACTTTCTCACGGGCAGGCAATTGGCCAAGAGAATTGTTCACACGCTCGCACTCGATAAATCACATGTATTGTTTTTTAGCTGTAACAGCTTTAGTCAACTGTAGGCCTTGTGATTATGGCTAAAAATTACTTTTTCAAACAGGGCTGGGATAAGCTAATTTTTACGTATTCAAATGGGATAAAAAATGTACTGGATGCAACAGGGGAAGGGATCTGAAAATGTGACTTTTGGCATACGTAATATATGGATGGCCCCTTACTGAAGCTCCATCTGATTTAGGGTGCGCGGTGGAGCAGTGGTTAGCACACTAGTCTGTCAATTTTGAGGTATGAGGTTCAAGTCCCGGCCGCGGGAGAAACTTTTCGGTTGCTTCTGCACCAAGCGCACCCAGTCAACTCAGCTGTGAATAAGTGCAGAAGAATGTGTATCATTAATCACGCGATGAAAACTCACGGGCTCTGCACGGCGACAAGCCCGCGTGCAATACAACAAAATACAAGATCGCTTCATTAAATGTCCGTCAGTGGCGCAAAACCTTTATATAGCATGTGCATGATGATGCAAGAATCTTCTGTTTTGTAGCGCTGTTTCCTATAAATGCAGACCGAGCTGTTTAAAAATTAGTTGCATGTCAAAAAAATTTGCGCGACAGTCAAAATCTTTTGCGCGGAAGGACTATTTTCTCTGCGCGGGGTGGGAACGTTGCTAGGAACGTTGGGGTGGGGTGGGGTGGGGTGGGGTGGGGTGGGTGGGTGTAATGGAACGGAAGAAAGTCGCGCTCCGTAAAAGCGTCGGCGTGGTCTTATCGTCGACGTCGTCACAATTAGTATTTATGGGATGAGGAGCGAAGGAACAAGGGAGGGAGGCTAATGGCATAACGCCCGAGTCAGGATGACTGATGACTGGCGCCTAATAAATGATTGACCAATGAACTGGAGGAAAGGAGGAATGAGCGAAAGGAGAAAAGAACCCGAGGATTAAGAGCATAAACATTAAACCGACCTATCGAGGATGGAATTACTAGGTGGTGGTGGTGGTGGTGGTAGTAGTAGCAGCAGTAGCAGTGGTGGTGGTGGCAGCAGTGGTGGCAGCAGTAGTAGCAGCAGTAGCAGTGGTGGTGGTGGTGGTGGGCAGGTAGCAGCAGTAGCAGCAGTGGTGGTGGTAGCAGCAGTGGTGGCAGCAGTGGTGGTGGTAGCAGTAGCAGCAGTAGCAGTAGCAGCAGTGGGTGGTGGTGGCAGTGCAGTAGTAGCAGTGCAGTAGTAGTAGTAGTAGTAGTAGTGTAGTGTAGTGTAGTAGTAGTAGTAGTAGTAGTAGTAGTAGTAGTAGTAGTAGTAGTAGTAGTAGTAGTAGTAGTAGTAGTAGTACAAAATTGGGGATGGGTAAGGTTAGTAGGATGGGAGTTAGGAAACCGGAATCTACCAGGATGACCAGTTTACCACTCCCTAGGTGTAAAAATCCTACTTCTTAATTACGGCGATGGCTGAGTGAGGGTAAACGACAGGGGCAAGGAAGAGTTACTATGGGAAAACTCCACGACTAGTCGAGAAAACAAAGCGAGAGTTTATTGTAAAAGGACATTGCTAAAATAGAGCTACAGAATAGATTACACTGAATTGGATAGTCTCTGGAGGGAGAATAAACGGGGCGAAGAAAACCGACTGCATAAGCGTTCAGGGCAGGACCCAACGAAGGCGACTCCTAAAAAGAGGATCAGATCGTCGTCGAATGTCGTCCGTTTGGGGTTTTGATAGACATCGATGGATTTCCCTGGGTCCACGGGCAAGCGTCCACAGGCCAAGAGCCGCCGTTCGGCCAACTGGAGGAAGAAGCTGGGGGGAATGGGCAGCGGACCAAAGGGGGAATCTAAAACCGTAACAGTAGTAATGCGGTTCTCGTGAGAGCAACGAAGCAACGTCAAGCGCGGTTAGTACTTAGATGGGCGATCATACCGCCAGGACCGACTCGTAGTTTCAGCGGTCAATCAAGTCGTTCATCGCTTAGGCATCGATGGATTTGTAGCAGCGTTATGAAGATAAAACGCGGGTAATAATAATAATAATCTTAATAATAATAATATATAATAATAATAATAATAATATAGCAATAATAATTATATAATGAAAGTCTTAGGTAGCTAACAGGGTCGTAGCCAGAAATTTAATTTGGGGGTATAATGTAATTGGACGGTATAAATCTTTAAAAACGTTGAAAATCTTTAAAAACACATTAAAAACTTTAAGTTAGCCTGATTCTGGGGATATATATATATATATATATATATATATATATATATATATATATATACCGATATACCCCCCTTCGCCGCTACGCCACTGTGTAGCAAAATTTATTGCGTGTGATTTGGAAGCTTGATGTAACGCAGCATTCTGGTTCGGGAGCCAAGACGCTCTGCCTGAAGGCGTTGAAAGCGCCATCCGTCAGTTAAACAGGCGTCCGCAACCCAGCGCATCGTCATTTCCGGTGAAGACGGACCGGTCCACAGGTCGACCCCGACCATCGTCGCCCGGACGGACACACACACACACACACACACACACACTGTGACACTGACCGCCGAAACAAACGATAAGCGATCCGCTATATACAGTGTACATCTCTTCTTGTGTCGTCGCCGTCAGTATAGCCGATCGCTCACCGAATATCCGTCGACATATATTGTATTCGACGTTTTTTGCGTTACTTTTGTCGCGTAAAGCAGGCTTACATTTTTTTTTATTTTACAAGATAAATAATCTGAGCATTGCCGACGGATCTGAAGACTGCGACTCCTCTAAGACAATGAAATTCCTCGCATCGTTGTTCGTGACCTTTAGTGCATTCGCTCTGGTGGCGATTTACACATCAGGTATGACTTCAAAGTCTTTAAACAGTACGTTAGCATCTTGAAAGGCAAATACGATAGGTACCGTATTACAGATAGGCTAAACAGTTTAGAAGTTGCAACGACGCGGGCGGTGCATAGGTAATGTAATGTAGCATTTATATTGCGCATCTCGTATTTCTACTCAGAGGCATCCTGTATTCTTTGTCGGTTGTTAGGCCTACCTTATGCGTAAACATCTGAGTGGGTGCAGGGGCGCAGTGGCATAGCCATGGGGATTTAGGTGTTAAACTCCCCCTTGGCCGCCGAAAACAAAATATTTTTAATGAGTTTCCATGCGTTTTTAATTTTTTGACGCGACTTTGGGGGTCAAACCCCTCTCCTTGGCTATAGACTGTAAAGGTTTAAGTAAGAGGCGAGGACCTTTTCTTGCTTGTCACGTAAAAAAGTAGAGGTGATAATGTTTTTTTGCTTGTCAGGATTTTTCCGAAGTTGGTCACGGTTAAAACCAAAAGCCAAACCACCCTTCCGAAATCCTGGCTACGCCACTGCAGGGGCGTAATCTACGGGGAGGGGGAACTGCGGGGACGGTTCCCCAATAATTAATGAGAGGGATAGTGTATCATTTATCCCTCCAATGCGTTGTGCTTCTCTGCTATTTTTACAGGGGAAAAGGTCAACACTAGTTTTTTGGTGCTTTTTGTGCTTCTTTAACGTCCTAGAAGTCTCTAAAAAGTCTGACAAGCCAAAACAGGTCATCATTAGATTTGAAACACATTTATGAGCTGGTATACTTACAAATAATTTCTATTCCCCCCTCGCCACCCAATACTGATGGCATTATTACGTCAATGTCTGATGAGTAGACTGGCTCGAAAACGGACGATTAAATATAAAGCCAGTCTTTAAATTTACAAAGCATTATTAATTCAGAGTGGTCGAGACGTCAACTGTTGAAATTACGCTAAATATCGTATGAAATCAAAATGTTCTCATAGGCTACGTGATTTGTCAATTTCGTTGTTCGAACTAATAGCCTACAGGGGCATGGCGCAAAAACCGGATTATATTAAATGCCAAACCTAATGTGAGTGACTAGTCCGGTTTTTATTGCGCCACCCTGTACGGAAATATTGTTGGCGATTCGCGTGTCTGGTCCACTGCCCATAGTAGTAGTACAACACGTAATCTGCATCATAGAAGAGCAGAAGTTTCTTGTTCATAAAGACAGTCATAGTTACAAATAAATTTCGGGATACCAGAAAAATAACTATTCATGATACAGAATAAAAAAGATTACTAAAAGGAATGATAGGCCACTATTTATTATTTTATGACTTTGCCAAGAATCTTAGACCCGAAGTAGTCCTTCATAGTTGCGATACCGATGCTGTTGTATAGGCCCCATAGTTGTCCTGATAGAATATGTAACGATCTACAAAGCTAAACATCTTAAAATTGCCGTGATTTTGACTATCGTTCGCTGCTTGGGAGAGAGTCTAACACGCCATTAACTTCGCTTTCAACTCGACGTCGGCCGCCAGTCCTGGCTAAAACCCAAATCAAATGGACATTTGCATCGTCCGAGACGGAACACGCGAAAGACTTTTCTTCAGGCTGATGGAAAATTCTGGAAGATGCAAGCAGCGAAAACCTTTTACCGAAACGCCTCCTCTAGAGACCGCGACCGATTCGGATTTCGGCCAGAAACGGTACTCCAGACGCTGTCTGCCAAAACCCCAAGCAACGTCAGATTCAATCGACCGTAATGCCTCGGATGCGATCGCTGACTTTCGGACGAAATCTGTCTCGTCTCGTATCTTTCATCCTATCCCTCTCCAGTCCGGTGTTCGTCCCTTCCCCACTGCGTTGGTCACCGTCCGTTGGATAGTCTCGCTCTCTGTCTGTCTGTCTCCGTCTGTCGGTCTCCGTCTGTCTGTCTCTCTGCTTCTGTCTCTCTCGCTCTCTCTGTCTTTCTGTCTCCGTCCGTCTGTCTGTCTCTGTCTCCATCGCTCTCTGTCTCCTGTCTGTCCGTATGTTTGTCTCTATCTCTCTCGCTCTTCTCTCTCTCCTCTCTCTCTCTCTCTTTCTGTCTCTCGCTCTCTCTGTCTCTATCTGTATGTATGTTTGTCTCTCGTTCTCTCGTTCTCTCGTTCTCTCTCTCTCTCTCTCTCTCTCTCTCTCTCTCTCTCTCTCTAATTATTCATGACCAATTCGGGAGAAACCGGGCAGCCAGAGACAGGCGTTTGTAAGTGGGTCGTTCGTCTTTTCCACGCCGCCGCCGCCGCCGCCGTCATTGCTGTGCAGATGCGTCCGAAGATGCGTGAAACGGACGTAATCGGCCGCCGCCATCTCCCCGTTGACCCATTCTTCGGTCTTGGTCGGAAGAGCGATCGACGCTTAGCTGTGCGTAGCTTCACTGACTTTGACTTCGCGTGAAAACGCGCAACTGCTTGATAACTAAGACTGGTTTGGGAACAGCTCGTGTTCAGGCTTGATAAGTTGATAGGCTGTGTTCGGAGGCAACTTTAATCAGGGGCCAACTATTTGTTGTTTAATGTATGTATCATTAAGCATAGGGTCCCAACTGGGGGCCACTACGCACCAAAATACTACTGATAGGCTACTACTACTAGGCTACAAAAATACTACTACTTCTACTACTACTACTACTACTACTACTACTACTACTACTACTACTACTACTACTACTACTACTACTACTACTAATAATAATAATAATAATAATAGGCCTACATAGTTGCTATGCAGAAGATAATTATGACAGACGCATTCAGTGTGTGTGTGTGTGTGTGTTTGTTTGTGTGGGCGTGTGTCATGTAAAACTTCAGCAGAGAGCAAATTCTAAGACTCGACAACAGATTCCTAAGTAATCGTTGAATGTAAGTCCTGCATGGTCACTGTCACAGTGTCCTGTTTCACTGTTAGGCCTACACTGTCTTCGAGAACATTGTGATTTTATAGAATACAATGAATGTCCCGAAGGTTTATGAGTGCTACACCGAAACTTATACTAATTAAAACAGTAGCAAATCCCAAGACCGTTCCCAGCCATAATAGGGGGCACCGGCCCCTCGCGCAATCCCCCCCCCCGTGGCTACGCCAGTGACCTACGCTGAATATGATGCAGATTTGGAATTTATGCGCTGCGCTTTGACGAGAATTTTCGTCGATTCTTTTGACGTCCTTGTTATCTTATCGGTTTTCTTATCTATGTTCGAAGATATAGTCTAGGCCCTAGGTTGCAAATTCTATTAATTACCTGAGTCAAGATGGAAAATTTGAGGCTCAATTTTACTGTTTTAGTAGCGAATTCTCTAGCTGTTCTTCACTGATCTTTTAAAATCCTTGTATGTGCAAGAAAAACTGTTATTTGGATTAAAACAGACTGGACAGCTGTGACACATAGGCACAGCAAACGGTATATTGGCGTGAAAGTTAATTATTAATTTAGTTATCGAAAACAATTTATACAGCACCTCAACTCGGTGAAGACCAAATTCAAAGAGGAACTGCACGCTGAAATCACACTGAATGTTGATATCATTTGTTGAGTGTATGCGTTAACAGGAAAGAAAGTATAAAGTTCCGTGAAAATAATTATATAATTTATTTTATCAAGAACTACACTGTATACAATTGTACAATTGGTATAGATTTATGTATAGGCTTATGTTGTTATATAGTTGTTTGATTTTCTTCTACAGACGCGATTTCTTTTATTTCAGCGCCATCTTCGGCTGCAAACGAATTCATAACGGTCACTACGATTGCTGTACGTGCAATGAACTCTATAATATATATATATATATATATATATATATATATATATATATATATATATATATATATATATATATATATATATGTGTATATGTACGATTTAATCGTGACTACTTTACAGATTTCGTTTAACTTTCAAATTGAAATTGCAATTGTGATTTTAAAACTTGTTAAGATACTGTATTGCTAGTGGGGGACGTGTGATAGCATAATGAGTCTTTTTAGTTTCTAGGGAATGATTAATTAATTATCCTCGGCCTATTTCTTTTCAACCATGCAACTCAAAAACGCGCAGCGTCATTCTTATCCCTAGCGGTAGGCCTAATGTTCGCTTTGGGTCCGGATCTGGAAAATGTAGACCCAAAGTATCTAGATCCGGTAACCGGTGAGAAATATACCCACCCCGTCGTTCCCTAATATATACTGTATATCTAATATGCACATATAGGCCTATATACACAATTTACACAATATAGCCTACACAGTACACACACACACACACACATATATATATATATATATATGTGTATACATACATACATACATACACATTATAGGTCTACACGCAATTTTTATGCCTCCGGACAATTTTTTTTCACAAGTCCCTCGGGAAAGAAGTCCAGAGAGCATAAAAAATATATATATATATATGTGTGTGTATATATATATATATATATATATATATATATATCAATTCGATCAAATGAAGCAATTTCTGGCGTGGACCACCGTCGCGATCTCAGTTTACTTTATCCAGATGGAGACGGATGGTGGATTGGCGTCGTTCTATAAGCCTATAGGAATAGCATTTCATCAGCGAACCTATTTCCTCCCTGTTTTCTTAACAATCTGGATACAACAGAGAAGAAAGCGTTTTGTATCAGCGGCTATCAGAATATCAGTCACTTTTTGTAACGATTCTAAACTATCGCTTTTCGAAGAACTTTTCCTGACCTCGAATTGGACGAGAGTTGGCCACACAATTTCTTAATGTCTCCGGACATTTTTTCGTAAGTCCTTCGGGAACTAGGTAGGCCTATCACAGGCCTAAATATCTACCTAATTAGGCCTATATAGACCTAGTCTTCTAGTAATATATAACCAAACCATATGAAATTAGGTAATATATATTTGTCGTTTAGGCTATTTCAATTTTCTAAGCTAGAATATTATTGGAGTTTTGCTGCTGCTGCTGCTGGTTCTAATGCAGGATGGGCTTTGGGTTAAGACGACCAAAGATCGTCCCAGTTCGAACGAAGATTTCGAAGGATTCATTCCGGATCTTCTTGAATCGGTGGCGCGAAAAATCGGAGCCAACTATTCCCTGAAACTGGTCGGCGACAATAAGTTCGGACAACTCGTCCGCGCCACGAACACCTGGAACGGAATGGTCGGAGAAATTGTCCGCGGAGTAAAAAACACTTTGCATTTAATTTTATAGCCCCTCCTTCCCCCACCCTCCCTCCCTCCCTCCCTCCCTCTCTCTTCTCCCACAACTAGGCTACTGATTTCACTCTTACACTTCAACTTTCCTATTTCGAACAGAGCTCGCGATTCTTTAATTCCCTATCCCCCCCCCTCGAAGCAGTGGAGACCGTAGGGTCGGACTACGTCCAAGCCTCCAAATTTCCTGTTTTGCTATGTCCCAACTTATGTCACCTTCGACCATTTTGGGAAGGCAAGCTTCCGACACTGGCCGCTTATGTCCAGTGCCGTATTTAGGCCTTTTTCACATGTTCTATATGGAAACAAGGGCCCCATTCATACACAAGGGCCCCCTCCCGCATAGTAGCTGAGGACCTTTTCTGCTCGTCACAACGTCTTTGGAATCGGCTGTCGTCGTTATCATTCTCCCTCGACTGAAGAAATAAACGGAACAAAATACTCATCATCATCAACGTCGTCGTCGTCGTCATCATCATCATCATCCTTTTCTTCTTCATCATCATCATCATCATCATCATCATCATCATGATATCATCATCATCATTCATCATCATCATCATCATCATCATCATCATCATCAAAAACAACAACAACAAGAACAATAACAACATCGTCGTCGTCGTAATCATCGTCGTCATCGTCGTCGTCATCATCATCAGCGACTGTTTTTTTCGCGTGTGTAAGGAGGTCGACATGGCAGCGGCGGCGCTGACGATATCGACCGAGCGAGAGGGCGTCATCGACTTCACGGAGCCATTCATGACGTTCGATTCGGCGCTCCTGCTGCTGAAGACCCCGGACGGGCGCCACGAGAGGATCACCTCTTGCGCCGACCTGGTCGACCAGACGGACATGACCTTCGGCCTCCTACGCGGCGGACAGACGGAGGCGATCTTCAACAGGCTCCAGGAGGAACCGTACAAGCAGATGGCCGTGCGGATGAGGCAAAATGCGTCGCTGAACGTCGACAGTACAACGGAAGGAATCGCCAAAGTAGGCTAAGACCGTCATTGTCTCGTCTTTCTTGAATCGTTCGTCGTTGTCTGTCGGAAAAAATGGAACTCTGCTTATTATAAAATTGAGAGTTTTGATTTTTCGTAATTTCATCCTTTTTGTTTCCGAACGCAATAGCTAATAATTAGCTATAGTCAAGTTTTCCGTCAAGTTTCTATAATTTTGATTATTATCAATACAACATTAAGTAGGTCTAGTTCAAATTCTGGACTCTCTGGCTCTGAGCCGTCTGGACCATGTGGATGATGTAGCTGTTACACTTATTTAGCCCTGGAATGATCGCTGCACTTTTCCAGGTGCGCAGCTCCGGTGGAAAGTTCGCTCTGATACTCGAAGGCCCCACCGCCGAGCTCGTGGCGAACACGGTGCCCTGCGACCTGCACTACGTCGGCGTGAAGATGGAAACGCGCAGCTACGCGTGGGGCCTGAAGAAGGGCTTCCGCCTCAAGAGCCCCATCAACGACGCCCTGACCGCCGTCAAGAACAGCGGGAGTTGGACTCCATCGACCGGAAGTGGAAACGACGGGATGTCTGCTCGTCGTCGTCGGCTAGTCGGGGGTTCGAATCCCGGTTGATTCGTCTTGTTGAAGCCTTGTCGCTGTTGCTGATGGCCACATTCTATTTCATATAGATTATACAGAGGGAGTGAAGTCGTACTATTGTCACTCATTGCGCATTTTAATTTAATTGTCCAAATAATTGCCAGAAATATGGCCACTATGCACGGAACAACCCACCAAGCACTATCTCCAGTGTACACATGTATATCAGGGACGTCACTTGGGGGGGGGGGAGAGGGGCAGTGCCCCACTTTTTAGGGGAAAATGTTCGTGAATTTTGTGTTTTTAAATTCATTGTCATCTCAATTGTTTTTAGAATTTTATTACAATCACTGGTATGTACTATGTAGTATCGTATGCAGCATGTACTATGGACACAAACCAATTTGCTTACTGCATAGGTATTTTTAAAAATATTGCTTGCACACAGTCAAAAGTCTTGCCCCTGGAAAACAATGAAATGACAGCCCTGATGTATACATACCTACATATATACATACATACATACACACACATGCATAATCTAGGATCTGTATTATTTCGATTAAGTCTCAAAGTCCTGAAAGCAAAAGCCCTTGTGTAGTTTTAAAATTCTGCAATCTTCAACACTTGGCAGATGAGCAGCGCGTCGATTTGACATTTAATCGTAATTAGCAAGAAGAGAGGATATTGTGGGATTTATTCATTATTTATATGTTAGTACAAGCAGAGTTGATTCCAAAGTCGATTCCATACGGATGTTCATATGCTCGATCAGGCTGAACAACAGTCAAGTATTTGAATCAATACATATGTATGCATATATAAATATATACATATTATACATACATATTGTACACATACACGCACTATGTCAAATAATCAGAATGATTGTATGATGCTTCATAGTTTCCTCATAAGTTCAAAATATAAAACCTATAGATCAATGTACAGTATTGCCTCTGCTTTGTCTGTATTGTTGTGCAGTATGCCATGTACGATGTATTTTTTAGAACCTTAGCTATAGCTGATGTTATGCTTACAGTGGTAATACCAGTTGGTTATATAATTATTTATCTCAATTTTACTCATTCCATGTCTAAATGTTTTGTCGTGATTTTGCCTCTCTGTGACATTGCTAATAAATTCTCTGAATTAAAACCCACTGCGTCTGTCTTAGAAACGACTGACTACGTGCAGATTTAATAATAATAATCAGGAATTTGGTCACTGTTAGGCCTATTAAATTGGCTTGGCCTCTAGTGCTGGTTGGCAGCGATGCTCAATTTGCTGTGGTTGGGGGTTTAGACCCCTCCCGGTAGCAGGTTTTAATAACTGACTATTGCATTGTTGAAAACAGTTTTGAAAAGTTCCACATAAAAGAAATATATCTGAAATAATAATTCAAATTATTTAAACAAAAGCCAACATATATATATATATATGTGTGTGTGTGTGTGTGTGTCAAACAACCTGTTGGGAAAAGCCAAAACTCAAAATATATCAAATCTGTCTATTACATGTCAGCAGCTACTTTAAGCTTATGCAGCTAAAATGAGGCTAAGCAAATTTTTAAAACTAAAACATTTCATGCCATAAAACTTTATGGAAATCAGCATCACCAACAGTTTACAACTGGAGAAGCATATAACCAGGCCCGCCGAGAGGGGGCGGAGGGCACAATCTGTAGGGGGCCCGGGTGGGTTAGGTTAGGGCTTGGGCTAGGGTTAGATGGGGCCCGTTTAAGCATTGCTTGCTGTCACTGGCAAACCAAAAAAGGTCGTCACCAGAATTTAAACTTTCTAGGGGCCCCGCGGGTATGCTGCACAGGGCCCGAAATTTCTCTCTGCGGCCCTGCATGCCTATAACATGGAATTATATACAACCAAATCATAACTGGACAACTGTACATCATGGCAGTTTTAAATAATTATACACAGATAAAATTATACACAAGTGACCAGCATCGTTTCTAAATCCTGAACCAACAGCACGTTTGGTCAGCAATTGTTAAATCGTTAGCACACACGATTACCTAATAGATACCAGTACTCCAAAGCAACATTGTCATGTACGGTAACCAACTGTAACTGCGTAAAAGCTGTCATGTCCAGCGTACTTTTCCGATGCAGGTGTTAAGCAATAAGCACCAATAAAACAAAACACAAGGAAAAAATTATTTTAAATTATCACCACTCATGTTGTTTCTCAATCACCGGAATCTATTCGTATACAGCATTGCATGCAGATACCTCGGCCTTGGAGGAAATCCAAACTATGTATTGTGACATTCAATTTTTAACTTCTAGTTGCACTAAACTCGTTTTGAAAATATCCACGACATCTAATTTTCTAAAATCATGTCGAAAAACAGAACAATTTTCCATTCAAAGTTCACCGCCGCAAAAGTCAATTCCCAACATATCTGAGCCAATAAAAGTTTTTATCATGGAAAATGGCTTTGACCCCCAAAATTTCCACCCAAAATGTTTATTTCCTAAATTTGGGGAAGATTTCAAACTTTTGGAGAGAAGAAATTCCCCAAAACAGAAATGTATGCAACACTGGCTTTGTATTTACAATTTTGCACAAGATTTTGCAAAATTGAAAATTATTAATTATCACCAATAACAGGAAATAAACTTGTGACCCGTGATAACATCAAAGTATATAAATATATTGTGCTCTTTAGCCTAACATGCAAATTCAGAAATCACTTTCAATTGCAATGCTACTGTTTAGCATCTTATTACCGGTATCATATGCTTAAACTAAACAGCTGTACCAATATTAATTAATAAACAGCTTAAAATGACTCCAATACAAAGAGAAAAATCTTTTGCATAAGCAAAAAGCAAAAGGGTTAAATATAGAATTATTTCATATTGCTTCATTGATATAAGTGGAATCAATGCAGGAAAGCTTATTTAATACAAAAACAAAACAATTCGCTCAACTTTATGGCAGAAAACTGTTCCTATGAATTCCAATAATTATTATTTATCATGAATTTGTGAATCAAAAATAGATTAACACATTGCACAATTAATTCTTGTTCATTTTAATTATGTTCGCATAGAGAGCGAGGGAAAAGGTCTGCCCAAAGGTGGACATACAATATGACAAGGTCAAAAGGACAGTACCAGAATACCTCTAAGAGACATTTTAAACCTATAACAGTTTCATTTTCTACACTCAAATGGAAGGAAATAGAGGCAGAGGAAGACCCAGGAAAAAGTGGACAAACAGCATCAGAAAAGACACGGACTTGAAAGAATTACAATCACATATGGAAGAATATTAACAGAAGACCAGACTTCTTGGAAATGTTTTGTGTCTAACTAATGTCACTAAGGATTTGGCAGAGAGCATATTGATGATGAAAATTTTCATTAAAATTTTAAAATACCTTTTAAACATTTTCATAATAGAAAGCAAAATGTAATTTCCATATATATATATATATATATATATATATATATATATATATATATATATATATATATATATATATATATATACTGTGTATATGAAATGCACAAAATCATTACGTAACTTAACAACATCTATGGATTCGTGTGAAAATTTTCTTTAAAACAAATTGTCTTGGTCATAATAAAAATGTGTGATTGCATTGTTTCTGAATTGTGCTAAAAGTTTCTATTCATCTGAAGTTATTCATTCAAGTAGAAGCTGCGGCTGCCTTTCGTTCCAACTGGTCGATAGTCTCCTGGACTGTTTTCACCGCCTCTCTCCGCATCATGCGTATCTTTTCTTGGCCGTTTGAATCAACATTGTCCAACTGAATCAGCAATCGAGTCAACATCTCCTCAAGGTAGAGGTACTGCTTGTCGCCTTTAGTTCCAATAAATTGCTCCACGGCAGATTTCAACTCGATGGCCTTGGTACCGATCTCTTGCAAAGCGGTCTCCGCTGCGACATCTTGCCGACTTGCCACAGGTGACTTACCATTAGTGCCTGAAAAGAAAATACGTGTAACAAGTAAGTTAGTCATTGGAAAATATTTTTAAACACCCTGAAATACCTCTCATTACAACATCTATCAAGAACGAGTCTGAAACCATAATTCGTGCACTCATATGAACCCCATTAGATATATTTCTCAACACATAAATATATTTCTACGAAATTCTGTGTGATTGATTCAACATAGCAACTCATAAAAAAAGTAAACAAGACAATCTTATTATGTTTTATGCTATCATGTTTGCTTGGGCAAACAGCATACAGCAAGAACCGTTACCTCACTCAAGAAGTCCAAAGCCACTAGCAACAACCGTCATGTCATGTCTAGTTTTATATCAATATTTAACATAATATTTCATTTAAAGCACAACAATACCTTTAGGATTGTTGTTTTTCTCCTGTTTGCCCTTTACGTCATGTACGTTGTCTTGCACTTGCTTTTCTGAGAGTCCAGAATTAGTCGTGGCCGCTGGTGCCGTTGGCTTAAAAGAAGCAGAATAATTCGACTGTGGTGGATGCTGAACATTCCCATTAGGCTGACTTAAAGGTACTTGGCCCTGTTGATTTTGGTCCTCGTTTCTATTATTTGGAAATGGGGGGCCAGCAGAAGCAGACTGGCCAGCCCGCGGACCTTGAAACTGGCCTGCTGGCTGCTGTGGCATGTAAGGGGAATCTGCCGGATATGGCGGATACAAAGCTCTGGCGTCGACCGGTGGATACATGGCATTATTCTGAGGTACGTATTGGCACCCTGGGCCTTGCGGTTGGTACTGGGCTCCAGGATATTGACCAAATGAATTCTGGGGAAGATAGCCACCTGTGTAGCCCTGGGCGGGGTATGAATTCCATGCGCCTGCAGCTGGAGCTGCCACAGAATTGGGTGGATACTGGTTACCAAGGGCAGCCTGTTGTCCAGGATAGCCAGCATTTGTCTGCTGGTAGGGTTGTGTATAACCGTGGGCGTTTGAACCGTACTGTCCGTTGTATAATTGAGATTGGCCGTGCATGTTGCCGCCAACTCCTTGCTGAGGAAACTGGATTACAAACAAATTACTAACTGATCAAAATCACTTGTTTCTCTCAAAATCTAAAGATAGAATCCTGATAATTCTGCTATTACTCATAACATAATTTTAATTCATTTGCAGCCACGATATCAAAAGCACAGCTTACATCTGTAAAGTAATCAGGAGTAATGTCCTAGGTACCAGGTTATGTAGTAAGCAATCTTTAAACTTCTTTATCATATCATTAATTTGTCTTAAAAGTTTAAATTTCCATTTAACAAAGACAGATAACACATGAATCAGGGGCAGCAGGAAGAACAGGTTTTGATGCAATAAGCATTGATTGTCAGCTGCACTAATTTAATAAGGAATGACAATAAGCATCTAACTTAATACATAAATGTTCTTAATTTGTCAGCATATAACAACATTATCACTATCAATTTTTTTAAATCTAATGATGCTCAGAACATTACTGTCTAAAGCATCATTCAATTTAAATAGTGCTTTTAAAAGTAATACTCCAGGAATATTTCTTCAGTGTTTTAGTTAGTTGTGTTCCTGTAAATAACTGCAGTTGTATAGGCCTATGTCTGTGGATATGCATGCTGCTGCTTCATCTATTGTGTGTGTGTGTGTGTGTGCACGCGCATGCGGTGTGTGTGTCAGAGCATTGAGAAACCCAAGAGATAATGCATCCAGTAAAAATTTTCAATGGCACAATGGTAAACCAATGAATTCTCGAGAGACCAATCTCACTATCACCAACCAAGGGTGCCCACAGAAATGCTTCAAGGTGGGGCAAAACACATTTTAACACAATGGTCACGGTTAATATTTTTGCAAGGTTTTTAAATTTCCATGTGAAATATTGGTATTTGCCTTTTCCAAGGGGGCAGGTGCCTCCTCTTGCCCTAATATGCGGGTGCCCATGTCACCAACACAAACCATCCAGGGTACACCCAAGCCAACACATCCGCTCTGTGCCCAGTGTTAGCCTTGCACAAAAGTAAGAAAAACGTTTTCATTATTTATATCAGTATCATCATCATCATCATCATCATCATCATCATCATCATCATTATGAAAATGACAATAAATTATATGTCAGAGTACTTAGTATCATGAACAAGGTCGCATTAGTCATCCTCTTAAAAATAACAATAACAGTCGAAAAATCCTAGGGGAGAAATAGAATTCAGTTAAGAGTGGGCAAATACAGTTGTCAGGCTTTACAAGTTAATGACAGATTAGATATCCCGACTATCCCAGTGGTCGGGACTATCCCAGTGGTCGGCAGATTGGCAAATGCTTTTTAATACAGATAAATGCTCGGTGATGCACATTGGGAAGAAGGGAACAGATCATGAATTTAAGTTATGTGGGAAGGGACTAAAAGTTACAAACGAGGAGAAAGATCTAGGGGTCATCATGCATAGCAGCTTAAAGCCATCTAGGCAATGTGCAGAGGCAGCTAATAAGGCCAACAAAATTCTAGGTATGATCAAAAGAACGATAGTGAGCAGAGAGAAGGATGTAATAATAAGACTTTACAAGACATTGGTACGTCCACATTTAGAGTATTGTGTTCAAGCATGGTGTCCATTCCTGAAGAAAGACATAGAGACCTTAGAAAGAGTGCAACACAGAGCAACAAAAATGATCAAGGGATATCATAAACTAACCTATGAGGAAAGGCTAAATCACTGTGGATTGACAACCCTGGAAAAAAAAGAAGAGAGAGAGGATTTGATCGAGACATACAAAATACTAACAAACAAAGTGGAAATGCCAAGAGAAAGATTTTTACAATGAAGCAGTATGATAGAACCAGAGGACACAACATGAAACTGTTCAAGAAACGGGTTGGGAGACATAAACAGCATTTTTTAAGTGCAAGAGTGGTGGACAGATGGAATGAACTGGATGAGGGGATAGTAATGGCTACAACTGTAAACGAGTTCAAAATAAACCTCAGTAGTCTAGGGTATTAGATTGGACGGGAACAACAGTGGTTCTCACACAGGGCAGTCCCTACTGAACCACTTTAAACCTTGTTATATTATATATTATTATTATATATCAACTCAAACGATCAAATAATAACATAAAATTGTTTGAAAATGATTTGTAGTTTCAACAGCTGTCGGTATCTTCAGAAAATCCATGGGACTGTTAGTTGGACCCGTACCTGTGGACGCCTTAGAGATAATCGGGGGTCGTCCCAAGTGGTCGATTTTGTGTTGTGATCGATGTAGAAGTAGCGACCGGTCGGAGCGTCCAATCGCTGGTCCCATCCTGGAGGAAGCGGTTCGTTAAAAACGGGATTCATTCCAAAATTATATATTATAATTTATTGTTAAATTCGCATAAATATCGAAAGTCCCACACAGCAGTTGACGCACACAGGTACATCGAATCATTCATTTCAACAACATAGATTATGAAATAAGTAAAATTAAAGTAAAGTAAAATCTCGTGGAGTTATATAGCGCTTTCGTCAGAACAACAGTAGCTGATTATTCTTAGGCGCTCAGTCTTTCTTAAAATAGCTGTTGGAAAGGTGAAAGATCGGCCAGGCAATAGTCAATATCCGAAGGGCAGTGATGGTAGGTTGTCACAGCTATGGAGGAAATAATTTCAGAAAAAGGAAGGATTTAAGATTAGACCTGAAGACTTGGGAGATAATGCAGGAATTATAGGAAATGAGGATTCAGATTTTATTGTTTGAAAGTGTCCCAAGTTTTCAGAGGGAAGCTGGGATAGAGTTCCAAAGTTCAGGTGCGGCGTAATAGAAAAGGAACGGTTGCAAATTTTCAAGGATGACTGATTCATATATTTTAAAAATAAAAGCAAGTAAATCCGTGACAGACAAATATCAAAGCTAAGTGCTACTACTACTACTAAAGTAACGTTAAATCTCATAAATTTATATAGCGCTTTTGAGTGTACTAGTGGCGTCAATCTGCAGTAAAAGTTTGAGGGTCCAGCTGTTGTGGTGCCTAACCTAATACTAATAGCATAATTCTTATTACTTATTAATGTTCCAAAATACCATTTGCTGATAATATCTACATGTCTTACCTATCCAGCACAATATATTAAACAGTGCAATATACATTTATTCAGATTTTTGTGAGCGTCAAGACCCCAGAGGGATTGACGCCTATGGGTAGTACAGTAGCAGCTGCTTATTCTTATGCACTTATATTTCTTGAAATAGCTATAGCCCAGGTACGTTGTCGGCCAGCCAAAGGTCAGTGTATCCACGAGGCGGCGGATCGGGTTGCTATAGCTATGGAGAAAAGACTTTTGGAATAGGAAGGTTTTAAGTCGGTTAAAATGGATGCAATCAACAAGTCCTGTATACAAAATGCAACACAAATTAATTCAATTCATGACAGGCTCCAAAACTGAACCAACTAGATTTGCATGTACTTTAGTCTGTAATAACAGGATTCTGCAGAGTGAAAAGTACAGGTAAATTATATGACAAAAAATAACTTGTGCAAAAATTCACATAAACAAGGTACAGTACAAATACACCCGCTCAGTTGCCATAGTTAACCAGAGATGTCGCTCTAGCAGTCATTAATGAATCATTGTACGTAATTAACTGCAATTTTCAACATCATCAATGTTCATTCACTTTGAAGAATCGTCTTAGCACTTTTCAATCCAGTCAATTTTCCCAACTGGCCGCCTGCCATAGAAAAATACTTGTTGAAGTCGATCCGAAGAAGAAGCTGGCAGAGATGAGGACTCGCTTGGTGACTTCTAATGCTCGAGAGCAGCTTAAAGAGTAAATTTGACTGTCTTTGGAAACCCTACAAATTTAACAAATAGAATCCAATCACTTTCGGTGCAAGAATACTTAACTTTCAAACTGCTAAAACATTTGTGATGTACTGTAACAGCCAGGGTTATTTCTAGGATTGTGAATTGGGGGGCGGGGTTTGGAAAATCTGGGTGTGTGTGGTTATTTTCTAGGATTGTAAGAAGATGTGAATTTGTGGGGGTGGCAGAGTTTGAAAATCTCTACCGAAAAGCCTGACAAGCTAAAAAAAACGTTGTCCAGTCGCAAAAAAGGGTCGACAAGCAAAAAAATGGTCATCCGAGGATAAAAGTTGGGGGGTGTCCAGGGCTAATTAATATGCATTTTATATGAATACCATTGTCACATAACCAAATTTTGGGGGTGTCAACCTCAAATCGGGGGTGCTATGGGGGGTGTAAAAATATCCCTGGTAATAGCCTCGGTAGTGGAACGGAGATGTGGTCAACCAGAGGAAGAGCTGAGCGGATGGAGGAGTAACTCGGAGAGGCAAGATGGAGCGGTCCCATTCGGGCAGAGTGCAAACTCGTAACAGCGTCTGGCTGTGCCACAAAAGGCAAAAGATTTCAAATCAGACCTGAGTTATTTCATCAAGCTGTCTCATTTCCTGAGCAGACAAAATGACTTCAGCATGCATCATCAGACCACAGAAAGCATTGCACAGCTCCAGAATTTCTTTCAGACAACCTGATATCTACAACAATTCAAAATCTAAGACAATTCAACATGCTATTGCGACATGTACCCGGTAGATATTTTTATGATATATACTGTATATATATATATATTTATTGTCGCGCCCCATGTTTCAAAAGCGCCTCAAAGCTTTTATGTATGGTATATCAGTCGAAGCGCATTAGCCATAATAGCGCTGTTGAATGTTTTGTTTGATTTGATTTGATATACACCTGAGGTTCACTTTACTTATCCTACAAAGTGCAAAGCATCAATTGCTTCACAATAATGCAAGTATATCTTACAGTTCATTCACCTGATGTTAATGTTGATAAGCTACAATTCTAGCAGCACTGATGGTAAGCATGCACACATTACAAGACCAAACAACAAGCCCATTCCAAAACACTTTTTCAAGCAGCTTTACCATTTGATCTTGTTAATGTTGATTCACACAAATAATTTTAAGAATCGTTCATGAATCATAATTTGTCAAAGACGTAACGATACAAAAATAAGCTGGTTAATGATGCTAGAAAACATTTAATTCACCAAGAATATTTCATTATAATTCTGCAATCGTGCATCTTACGTGCTTCATGTGAATGAAACACTGGCTGAGGAGAGACGAGAGAAAATGATCGTGTGCCAGGCGAAGAACCTCAAAGTCTCGAGTATTTTCAATTTTATTCATCAAGATACTGTACTGAGATTCAATTACATCAACCTGAAAACATGCATAACACAAAGCAGAAACTTCACTCAAAACATCTCAAACAGTGGCAATGATGCACTACTAGTGGCAATAAAATTAGTGATCCCCCATTTTGCGACAGTCAAGGTTCTAACCCAGCAGTTCTCAAACTTTTTAGGGTTTCTTGTGCGG
Organism: Metaphire vulgaris; assembly: GCA_018105865.1. Classification (NCBI taxonomy): domain Eukaryota; kingdom Metazoa; phylum Annelida; class Clitellata; order Crassiclitellata; family Megascolecidae; genus Metaphire; species Metaphire vulgaris. Next base: position 26,350,517 of record CM030833.1, read on the forward strand.
TGGCCCCTTAGAAACTTTTGTGATGACTCGCAGACCTCATAAAATTTAAATTTCTTAATTAACTGTAATTAACACACAGGTTACTTGTTTTGTCAATCAGTTAATTAATTATTTAATCAGAAAATTGCAAATCTTAGTCGTCAAATTTAAATTGAAATGGAATCAGCACTCTCAGAGCCATCAGTGTGTTTTATGTTGGTGAGATATCTTGAGAAAGTAATCCCTTTACAAGTCCCCCTGAAATCGCTTGTTGGTCCCCTATGGGACCGCGGACCCCAGTTTTGAGAACCACCGTTCTAACAAAAAAATACAACAGCGAAACTCGCCTGTAAGTAGTATTGAAGGTTGTCAACAAGAAAGGCCATGTGGCTTCTCAACCACCACTTGTTAGATCCAACATCGGCCAGATGAAGGTGCCGCCTCTGCATCCGGAGCGACCAGCACTGCTGCAGCTCCAGTTGGATCCGCCGCACGTACAGAAGGAAACGAAACACAGTGTTGTACCTAAATCCATACATAAACCGGTACAAAGTATTTAAGTATTCTATTACCACCATTATTATTACCAACAAAGATCGATAATCAGTACCATCAAAAAAAGACAGAGGAACTGGATTGGACACGTATACTAAGAGGAGAATCATTACTCAGAACAGTAATTGAGGGAAGAATATCAGGAAGGAGGACAAAGGAAGACCAAGGAGGATGCTACTGGACAGGATGATGAAAACAGATACACAGCATCGCAAGACCTACATGCAGAAGTCAAGGAGGAAGCAAGACGCAGAGAGGAATGGAAACAATGGAGCCCTGAACCTGTCCCAGGAAAGAGAACATGATGATGATCATTATTAATTTATTATCATTATTATTATTAAAGAATCAATTAAGATGACATGTTGTATCAAGTACTGCTATTGCTATATAACTTTAAGATAAATATAAACTGTTTGTGACATTACATATATCGAAGGCAACATGTAGTATGGAAATAAAATTAAATATAGTTTAGCAAAAAATTGCAATAGCAGTTTACAAAAAAGTGTCAGCCAGAAAAATACATTCAGTATTAAGTAACTTGCTATAAACACTGAATATTTAAAAAATCTGTGACAACATTAAAACAATAATTACTACAGAACTACGTAATATGAACATTGAACACCTCTCTAACACTCCAGGTGTAAACAGGATGTGTAACGGCCATTCTACGTTCAACGTTAGGTTCAGACAATTCCATCCACTTTCCCTTTTCAACACACTCATCTGGCCGCTAGCACTTGGTTCTGAGTCTGAAAAAAAAAGTAAAAGCTCTAGATAACAACTTCTCCTCCACTACCGGTAATCAAAATCGACATGTCTTACATTCACTTCTTGTCACATAGATGCATATACTTTACGGTCATAGAAGAATAAGTAAAGTAGTCATGAGCACATCATTCATTAACGTGACCTGTGTTTTCAATGGTGAACTTAAAAAGCTTAAGTAGTCTTTCATCTTCGAGAAGCAGATTCCTTGCAGCATAACTGAAAGCCAGATTCACATCTGAAATAGAAAACAGTCCATTCACGGCTGCTGTGTGCAGTTACAAACAGTAAATAGTACATAAATTATCAATAATAATAATAATAATAATAATAATTATTATTATTATTATTATTATCTTGGTTTTCATTCAGCCTTAGCTTAATAGTTGTTGTTAATTTCATATTCTGTTGTGAATCAGACACACAGGCAACATGAAAGTCTTTCGACCACATTAAAAAATTTCACATTACATTACATTAGAAGCATTGCATTTTGCTGTACAGTCACAGGAGATGCTTGATTTGGATGACCCAACCCATACAGTCATGTGCCTAGCAGTGATAGTCTGCAGTGGCCACAAATCTGGTGGCAAACTTCAGTGGCAACGACCAAGAGAAAGACACAGATACACACAGACCCAACAAATCGAGTCCAACGATAATTTCTTTAAAAACTGGCCTGGGACATCACCACGAAATCCAGAGGGTGCTATGACCCCTATGGCCCTTGTGGATCGAGTAAACATGCAACGACAAAGAAACTTCACAGCTCAGATGTCTATTTCATGGACATTAAAATTACGCATTCAAATTGCTAAGTACCACTCCTTTAAATCTTCACCATTTCAAAAGTCAAATAATTTCCTGAACTAACAAAAGAATTATCACTGACCGTGCTGAGTGTTGGAAATCGGAGGTGTTCGTAGAAGCGATTGTGCCTGATCAATAAATGCCAGAAACAGCTCTCCTCTTCCAAGCAGATAGAAATCTTTCATGTTACGCAGACGACCACGCAAATTAGTCTCCTCTACAATCAGCTGCCACAGTAACTGTAACAGAAAAATATACTTTAGGCATCTAAATATTCTATTTTAAAACTCCATCAACTGTTATTTATACTTTTCAAATTGAATAGCATTGCAAAATTAACCTGGACTCATCTGAATGCGACAGTGTGTGGTGCCAGATAATGATAGGATTGGCAAATAGGTGAAGATGGCATGTAAGCAGAATAGAATGAAAAAGAAAACAGCTTTACAAATATAAAGCCTCATTGTAAAAGCTGTAGGAAAAATTATATCTAAATTTTCATTCATATTTACTTATACCCAATTCAGTCCTTTAACAGAAAAACTGAAAACAGAGAGCAAAATTAAGTTCAATTCTTGTCAATATGTCAATATGTCAACTTATATAGCGCTTATTTAAAGTCAGGCTTAGCGAAGCGCTTTAACCAAGAGTTAAACAGTATAATACAGTAAACAGACTTTTTAAACAGAAAAGAAGAACAGATTTTTCAACTTAAAACTATACACATTAACACACTGACTGTCAGCAAAGTTTTTGGCGTGGAGCCAGTTATGCTATTTAAGTCATATATATGGGGCCGCTAAGAGTGACAAAAGTGCGATGTGTATACATGTCGCTGGTGGCCAACGTGTCAAAAAACATTGAGGCTCCTCTAGATTGTCTAGCCACAAATCGTAGCTTTGATGCTACAGATAGAACCAGAATTTGTTTGTAAAAAGCAAATATAGTCCAACTTGTACTTCAGAATACAGACCTCAGAAACGTGAGATCGAATTTTATCGACAACATTTTCAAAGGCCATCAGGCTAAAAGACGAATTTTGAGCAAGCTTTTGCAATTCACTTGTAAATTCCTCTTCTTTGTCATGAAGAATGGAGACTGCAGGCAGAAATTCACAAAGTAAATTAATCATAAAATTATGAGACACAAAATACATACATAAAGCGACTATTAGCAAATCTTTTACCAAGCCTGTAAAATGATGAAATAACATAAAGAAATAGACAGAAACCACGGAAACACTCAAAACACTATCGCTAAGTTTAGTATAAACCAAGACTCAGATTTTTGTTGCCTCTGCCGCTATGCTTCTTTAGGGAATCCTTTTGACTCTCAAACATCTGGACAGATTCTCCAACGAACAGAATCTTCTCGGCAGCACGAAGAGGAATAAAGGACGGCAAGAGTTCGACTCGCACAGCAAACGTCTCCCGGGATTTAGAAGAGAACGACTCCTCAGAGAGTTGCTAAAATGGCCAACGAAACCATAACAATATTCCTGTGACATCATCATCATTTGATCAGCTTATCCAGTCTTAGTCAGTGGCGGTTCCACGTAGGGGGATGAGTGGGGATGCAGCCCCCACCGGACTTCCGAGCTTACTTTTTTTGCTTGTGAAACCTATTTTTGGGTAAAAATCTAGTAAAACTAACTGCAGATGACCTTTTTTTCATTAAAGTATAGTCAAATCAGGGATAAAATTCCCTTTTTTCCAGCCTTTTCCGGCAAAGTTTATAGATTTTGTCCCTTCTATTTTCATCCCCCACCAACTTTCTATGAATTCATTTCATCCCCCCACCAAGAAATCCTGGAACCACCACTGGTCTTAGTTATCGCCTGCAATCCATCTTCCCAAAACAATATTGTTAATTGCAGATCCAGAGCTACAATTAACAAATGTAGTAGAACAGATAACCATTAGATTTCCCACCATTATATGAGCCATTTGACGTCCAGTTATTCCACCAAGTCCAAGCTCATCCTCAGGGAAGGCTTCTAAAGTGTCTGGTCTTGTTCCTGCATCAACTCGATGAATAAAAAATTCGGCGAATTGATCTATCAGTATACCATGCAACATCCAGGCAGCCAACTGTTTGTATAGAACTCGAAGAGAGTGATACAAAAGCCTAAAAAACCATGAATGCGTCAAATTATATGCTACCAAATTTAACGTAATAACTCAAATATAACTTTTTTTTTACTTTAATGATCCCCAACAATCTGTGACAATACTGAGAAAAAAATATTTTGTTAAGTTAAATAAATTACAAATATGTTAGCCCTTAAATCAACGGAACCGAGTATACCCAGTTACATTGCATATAGTTACAAAGTATCTGGTGGTTTAAGGGTTAAATAGCTAGATTATACAATGATACGATAATGGCTAGATTATACAGTGATACAATATGATAATTATAATATATAACAGGCAAACCAATTTTAAATCTTCAATGTCCTTCCAGATTTTCATTTATCAAATAGATGGTCCAATTATATTCACAGACCTTCAAAACATAACTATGTGGACTTCATAAAATTGTGAAATCTTGTACAAAGTGAAATATTAATAGACTGAATGACATGATCATAGCAACCTTCAGTACACCAATAAACAAAATAAAGAAGTCTACAGAATAAATTGCTAATTGCAAATTGTATGAATAGCCTGTTGAAACGTACCTGTTGATCACAACTTTTACATTTGGCATTCCAGACATGGAAGCTTCAAACAAGAGCTCCAAAACGCCACAGCCATGAATCTTAAACAAAGAAAATAATTACTTTTATTTGCTGTTTGCTTTTATTATACAGTGCTGCAGCCTTTCCAAATCTCAAAAAACACGTGCTCAAAAACCTGTGCCTAGTTAAACAAAGCACTCACTGCCTGAGAATGTTACAAAAGTCAACTCCATAGTTTCATTCAAGTGAAATCTAAAGACTCATTTGTTCTGCTATAAAAATCATCTTAATAATAATAATAATAATAATAATAATAATAATAATAATAATAATAATAATGGTAATAATAAATGCCCATTCAATATGAAAATTATTCCTGACATATACATGGTACTCAAAGAGCTAGCAATGAAGCTAAACAGATCTCAGGCACTTGCATGACTGAACAAAATTTGTCAGTTAGTCAAGTATTAATTAAGACTTTACACAAGGTTGGCATCACGATGGCATATAAAATAATATTTGTTGGTCCATTAGTAGCAGTTAAATGTTGAGTGCCGTTACATGTGTTACTAACAGGAAAATATATTGCAACACCAAATAAAAGACCAGTTTCCCTTTTAATTGTAACGTCCAAAGACAATTTGAGCATAATTTCAGCAACATTTCAAAGTTGCTATTGCAACTGTACCTCACAATTTAGCTGACTTGAACCAAATACACAAAGCAAAAAAGACAAAATCTTATGGTCATACCTTCCTTGAAGTAATCTCATCGATGAGTCTTGAAAGTGTCGGAAAGAGAAGATGGTACTAAGAAATATAATGAATAAACAAAGAGATTGATAGCCATTTACAAACTACAAATGATAAACTGAATCTTAACAGAACATTTTAATTCTTGCCAAAATGATTAATAAATGATATACTATAAATAATACTAAATTATTAACTTACAGTTATTGTTACTATAAAAAACAAAACAGTGATATTTACTTAATATATATTTATATAAAACAAAGGAATTACCAGATAAAATATGGGAATGCATATGTCAGTTTTTAAAGAAAATCACAATAATTATTTTTTATTATGCTGTCAGATATGAAACCAAAGAACATGCATTGTGTCAGTAGCGTAATTCTAAAAGGTAGGCAAAAGAAATTTTTAAATATTCCTTGGTTCTGTTAAACTCGTTCTTTTATACAATCTTCTCATTATAAACTTTCTAGATGTGCCACTGCAGTCACATCAAAGCATGTACACTACACAAAACACATACATGTATAAATAGGCAGCTACTCCAGTACTACTTACTAAAGCGCTAAACAAATTTACTACATTTTACTTGGGCCTCCTTCTAGTGATACTAGTTTTGTGTGGAGATTTTTTGAGAAAAGTGCGAGGCCCAAAGTTCTTAAAAGTGCGGGGGAAAGTGCATCCATCTATGATCCTGCTTAAACTTCCATTTACCCAGAAATTGCAAATAAGTGCAGCCACATTTGCAAAATTGAAGGAACATTGCGCTGTTTCTGGTACTGCACGCTCCAAAATGTTTGTTTTCTGGGGAAAAAATGGCTGACGAGCAATTGATTTTACCTTGGAAACTGGGGTGAATTTGATGACTATTCTGTAGCATAGATAGGACCAGTTTAAAGTCACAAGTTTCTGATTATTTCATTCACCTCTTCAAGTTCCATTTGAACATAGGCTGCTGTTAAGTGAGGATCGGCCAACAGCTCCTTCTCAATTCTAATTAGTGTCTGACGATATGGTTCCAATGCCTCATCCAATGCAAAACATAAAGATCTTATATAAAGACCAACAGGCACCTCCTTACCTAAACAGAGTTCAAATCATATATATATATATATATATATATATATATATATAATTATTAAATTGGCACATATAAAGTTTATAAATTAATTATCATAAGTATAATTAATATTATAATTTGAGTTAATTTTGGGTGTGCATGTGTGTTCAAAGGAAGTTTAATGAGTGATGCAAATAATATCTTGCAAATGATGCTTGATCAAAAGCTGCAGACCTGAATAGAATAAGAATACACAATATATTATAATTTTATTATATATATATATATATATATATATATATATGTTACCTTGGCCAAAACTGTAAGAGTTTTCATCTATGAATGATCTAAACTTCAAATAATATGTTGCCAGACGACACAACTTATTCAGAAGCGCCACTTCAGTTGCATGCATGAATGGAAGATCTGGCAATACCTACAATTATTCAAATTCAGGCATGCTTCCACATCACCATCCTCTTTACACAAGTAAGACAGTTCAGCTTAAATTAATAACAGTCTTGACAAACACTCAATTACCATTATAAGCAATTTTCACACGTCTCGCTGTTCCCAACTGTACTATCGATTGTGTGTATAAGAAATTAAGCTATAGAAGTTCAAACCGTTGATTGGTCTAAAGAATCACGTGGTTAGGGTTGGAGTTAGGGTTAGGTTCATTCGACCAATCAGCGGTTTAGTTAGAATGTGGGCAGCCCGCAAAATAGACACTGCCTATAATTATACAAGACACTAAAGATACTCAATATACTCAATTAACGCTCACCTTAACGCTATTCGTGTCAGAATCCTGGACAAATACATTGCCGGGATATCCACTCAACGCCAGCAGAAGTTCGTGCAACATCGTAAATGAACGGTCAAATTAGAAAAATGTTTTAAAATTACTGCAGAAATTCAACAGAACTACGCGGAAGAAATTTGTTTTTCCGCCATACTAAGGCAATCGCTGTGTTGCCTCTACAGAATTTGAAAACAGTCTATGTTATCAAAAAGTTATTGTTGCTCTTTTCAAACACTGTTTTATTTAAACGAGCGATCGAAAATGCTACTTTGACTGGTACTTTCACGTTATCCGGACCCCAGTGAAGTGTAATGGTCGGTTGGTCGGAAACCTGACCCTAACCCTAACACTAACCCTAACCCTAACCTTAACACTAACCCTAACCCTAACCTTAACCTATAACCATAACCTTAACCCTGACGCCAACAAGTCTACACCGGCATGGTACAGGCCTAGCATTTTAAAATAAGTGTTTGTCTCAATGCCAAACGACTTGAAACTGAAGTCATGTGTAGTTGAAGGCTGTCAGATGTAGACTACTTGAATTTTAGTTGCCTTAATTAACTCTGTGGTAATTAAGTTTAATTATAGGCGTCAACTGCAGTTGGCTATCTGCACATGCAGTGTATAGTCCTTCTATTAAGTATATGACTTCAGATAAGATTGATCAAACTTAGTGTAAGAATGTCAGAGTTCTCATTGTATTCTTGTCAATTTCTTAATGATTTAGCTATGCTCTTTGAATCAAGTGCGTACATTTGTTATTCAGTGATTCAGTTCACATTTTGAATTTTAAATGTGGGTCGTGCAGCAAAAAGTCTGAGAACCATTGGCTAATTACATCAAGTTTGCCGTAATGTCAACATGGATGGCTGTTCAGTGCTGCGATGACGTCATCAACAACAAATCAGTAAATAAATATATATGTGAATGATGTAGGGAAGTAGATAAACAAGTAAATGAAGTGAATAAGAGAAAAGTTAGAAGTTAACAACACAAATGTGAAATCTAATTTCTTCTTTCTGCGTTGATTTTGCCCATCACCAGATTACTTACCTGTCGAGTAGTTTCTCGGTTACACTGACAGGTACATAGTGATCATTGGCGGATGATTCGGCCTACTGCATGAACAAACGCGTACAGATCTCCAGACAATTTTTGCAGCGTTTTGTCGCCCAAACAAGCATATAGGCCTATTTTAGTTAAAGCCATAAAAGATTTGAGAAAAATCAAAGTGGTTTTTGCAGTATCTGTAGGACTAAACAATAGCCTTTGGGTTATAAAAATATGGGTCTACACCAATGGCTATATTACGGGCTAATGCGCCAAAGACACACATGAGTGACATGACCCCCACAAAAGAGACTGCCGCCAGGCGTTCTTTCCTGTTTCGAAGTTGAACGCTAGTTCAGTTTCTCTTGAAATTTTTAGTTGAATTATTTAGAATTTTCTTCGACAGTATTGCATGACGCTTAAACAATTTAAACATTGAGTTACTCTAGACAGTTGTAACCATTGGCGTAGCCAAGGGGCCAAGGGGGTGGCTTAAACCCCTCTTGGCTGCCGGCGAAAAAATGTTTTAAATGTTTCCATACATTTTTTATTGTCGGAAGCGTTTTGGGGGGGTCAACCTCCTTGGTTGCCGACACAAAATAATTTCTAAGCGCTACAGTATTTAAAGGTGTAAGGTGACGACCTTTTTCGCTTGTCAGCATTGCTTGAAAGGAAAAAATGCAATATATAGGAGGAAAGATGAGGATGACTTTTTTCCTTGTTAAGATTTTTCAAGTTGGTTATCATCAAAACCCAACTCTCCTTCCAGAAATCCTGGCTACGCCACTGGTTGTAACGATGCATGCAGTGTATCGTTCTCACTGATTTACTCATTTATTGGTTGAGTTGTGTATCTTTGCAAGCAGTGGCGGCTCCACAACGGGGCCGGGGAGCCCGTGCCCCTATTGAGTGCCTGGCCCCACCATGCAGTGGCCCCTCTGTTGGGACACTATACTTAATACTACAACCTTAACAACAAATGGTTGGCCCCCATGATTAGAAGTTGCCACCCCAACGGCCCCCCACTTTGCCAAATCCTGGAGCCGCCACTGTTTGCAAGTGCTCTGTAGTATATGTAAAAACTTTGCCGCAATCATTAGCACTTCGGTCATAGGCTACTTGATACTATAGGCCTACAGTCTACAATAATATAATATCACATGTATTGAGGGACTGTAAATCAGACCAGTTATTAGGCGAGTTAGCTTGCAGACGGTTATAGTCGCGAAGTCGCAGTTTTAGAAAAAATGGTTCATGGAAACCGATCGGTTTTTTTTAAAAAACCACTCGTTGGCAGAACCGGTTTCATCACACTTCATATCGAGTACTGTTGTTGCGAAGTGTGACGACGAGGGGGGTCCGTAAATGTGATGTAACGCAATAAAAAAATTCAAGTGATGACTTTTGACCTTTTTGGCTCGTCGGGGTTTTTGGAGAGGGGAAAATACAAGGATTACCTTTTTTGCTTGTCAGGGTTTTTCGAGAGGAAAGAATGCAAGGATGGCCTTATTTTTGCTTGTCAAGACTTTTCGGAAGACGAAAATAGGGGATTCGGCCCGTTGTTACGTCATATTTTAGGGGGTCTGACGTTTTGTTACGTCGCGTTACGTAGGGGGTCAAAAAGTTCCAAAATCGCTTTACGTCATTTATGGACGACCCCTTGGCATGCACATCATTGGTCGTCATTTATATACCTGCAATCCATACAAGGCTTAACATAGGCTTTACATAGCACCTTAAACCACTTGAAATCACGTTATTAGGATCTCTGAAGTGACCCGGTCTTTTGCGGATGGATTTGGAGTATCATCGATTGATACCCTTAAAATATTATAACTGGTGCTATAAAAGTTCACAATAACAATTATTATTATTGCTGTTTTTGCTTCTGCGGCCTATACAGGGAGGTCTCAAAATATCGGTGCCCATGAATACAGGCAACCTTACCTACGTATTTTTGCGAATTGTTGGATTTCCAAGCATTTATTAATATGTCAAATGTCCAGACTCTATGTCTCTCTGTCTGTCTGTCTGTCTGTCTGTCTGCCTGCCTGCCTGCCTGTCGGTCTGTCTCTCTCTCTTCTCACAATAGCTGACGATGACAACATCTTTGACTTTCTTCTGTACAACTTTGGGTTTTCTTCTTTGCAGAATACAGGGTGGCGCAAAAAAACCGGACTAGTCACATTTAGGCTTGCATTTAATATAGTCCGGGTTTTTTGCGCCACCCTGTACTATCTTCTATAGATCGACTTGAAATTATTCACATATGTAATATGTAGACTGTATGTTCGTGTGCGTGCGTGCGTGCATGTGTGCATTAGTCTGTTTGAATATATATATATATATATATATATATATATATATATATGCTTGTGTGTGTGTGTGTGTGTGTGTGTGTGTGTGTGAAATTCTTATGCAATGAAGTTGAACTCTATATTATACGATTCGATTAAAGTACAGACTGTCTTCGCAACCTCATAAGACTGTTTAATTTCGTTATCGGCTTTCATTTTGAGTTTTTATCAGGAAATTCGTAAATCAATGACCCCGCGGTCTCCAGCGCCGCCGGTCCGCCGCAGCCGCCGCCGCCGCCGCCGCCGCCGCCGCCGCCGCCGCCGCCGCAGTGAATGGCGCACTAGTACCGTCTGACCTCGTCGCGACCTCTTCCGGCGTCCGACGCCGTCTCGAAGCAGACGTGAAATCGGGGTGGGGGTGGGAGGGGAATGGATCGTTGGATGAAATCAACTATGTCTAAAAATAAAGGAGCTAGTTCTTTTAATCAAAAGACGCCGCGTACTGTAAACCTATGTGACGGTGGGAATGGTAGGGGGTGAGCAGAGCAGACCCAAGCCCGGCAGGCCGGGTTCCGTAGAGTGGGGCAGTGGCGGCTCCAGGATTTGGCAAGTGGGGGGGGACGTTTTGGTGGCAACTTCTAAGCATGCGGGGCCAATCATTTGTTGATAGGTATGTAGTAGTAAGTATAGGGTCCCAACAGGGGTAGACTACAGCACGTAACAGCAGCGACGGCAATTGGTCAAATGGGTCGTGAGTCAAGGGTTCAATAGGTCATGCGGGTCATGACCCATTGCCACTTCTGCAGTCAAGCCCCATTATTTGCCGGCATAGAGTCAAGTCTGTTTTAGAGACTCTGGCTTGAAGATAGTTCGCTCTCCGTACGCACCATGCATGACGTGGTCTGCAACTTAACGAACAGCTGCGATAAACTTAGTCGTCTTACTTTGGCAAGAAAATTGAGGCCTGTAAATTTTAGGGGCAACGTCGCCCATTTTTGCCTCGAACAGTAATAGGCGCGTAGAGCTGTGTGGTTGGTTGGCAGGGCCGCCGAGAGAAATTCCGGGCCCCTGTGCAGAGTTGGTCGACGCGGGCCCCTAGAAAGTTTTAATAGACTGATGGCGACGACCATTGTTTTGCTGCTCATATTTTTCACGGCTTTGGAGGAGAAGTAAATCAAGTAGAAAAAAGCTGTTCTGGCATTTTTTGTTGCTAGGCGTCAGCAAGCTATGCCTTAAACGCCCCCTCCCCCATCTGTCTTCTGCATTTCGACGTCTATACAGTTAGTAGCCTTAACTCTATAGTCCAAACCCTAACCGTAACCATAACCTAACCCGCCGCCCGGGCCTCCTACAGATCGCCGGGCCCCTGGGAGGGCATTTGCCCCTTCCCTGGCCCCTCTCTCTCTCTCTCTCTCTCGGTGGCCCTGGTGGTTGGGGTGGGATGGGGGACCGTGTCTCTTTTTTTCGTCGTCAGACCAACTCAGCCGTCTCATCGTAAACCTCACGAAGGTCTCAGTTGCGACGTCCGACAGACCCCTTCGAAGGGGGACGAAGGTTTTACAAAAGAAATAGAACGATAACGTAATAATATTCAGGCTAATAGCCTGCGTGTTGCAGCACGTGTGCTATAGGTATAGTAGCCTATATAGATTAATGTAATGGAGAGACATACAACATCTAGAGATCTTTATATTTTCGGTGTCCATTAGCCTCGATTTAGGCCTATGCGTTAAAAGGTAAACGGAGACCGATAAACTTTTATGAAAAAAGCGACCGTTTATTAGCAGCCAACGGATAGCATAGCGTTTTTACGACCGACGTCGCGCGGACGAAGCAATAATGCGAATCTCATTGAAATTCCGGATAAACTGCACGTAAGTACGCGCAACTCGTCAAACTGGTCGCAACCAGTATAGGCGCAATCAGAGCCAGGAATTCAGTTTGGATGGGGCACTTCGTGTTCCACTCTGCATTCTACCCTGTCCTTCTCTCCCCCATGTTCTCCCCTCTCCACCGCCCATTTCATATTGGTTGATTCATGTTGTTGAAATTATTGAAAAGGAAGGGAAAAGTGAAGCCCTGTTTTTTCGTGCCCGAGTAAATAGGCCTAATTAATTAACTTATAGACTTTTCGCCATGTTGAGAAATTAGCAGACTTGTCGAGGGGCCGTCCATTAACTACCTCAACAAAATAGGAGAGGGTCTGGAAAAAGTTTGACAGTTGTTGACAGGGGAGGGTCCGAGGGGTCAAGAGAAGTTGACGTCAACAATTTCATTTTTACAGACACTCAAAAAATAGGACATTTACGGAATACTATTTACTACAACGGAAAAAGCCTGACAAGCAAAAACAGTAAAACGTTTCACCGTACCCCTAGTCCCCCTACCGGCGCGTTCGTTCCCACTTGCGACATGCCATGCAGAGACTTTGCTCGGACGTCCTCCGTCGTTTTAGAGCCATGCTCGGTTCGGCCTATTATGGCGTCGCCGTTGTAAACAATATTAGTATAAGCAAGACTTAACCCCTTAACTGGGGATCCCGGATATATCCATCCATTTTACATTGAGTTACAGTTAAATACACGGTTAATGGGGTTAATGACGCCTGGCGCATCACGGCGAATATCCGTGGACCCCATCACAGAAGAAGAGTCTGACAGGAAAGGGACGTTTCTAACTCCTCTCGTTCGGCAATTTCAAATCAAAATAATCCGAGTACAAATTATTTCAATCGCATAATGGTTCGCCGGTTGTACTGCGCCTGCGTGCTATTTTGGAGTAATTACGGTGATTTTCACACAGGCTGACTTAGGCCTACTGTACAGCCTCCCAAATCGCTTGGAATTACGTTATAATTTATAAATATTATTATTAATATTATTAATGTTGCCGCTTATGTGATTAGCCTAAACGCCTTAGGCTAGGAACGTGCGCGCTTTCATGTGCTGAGGAGCAGCAGAAAACTGCATTAAAGGAATCGATTCAGGAAAAACAGTTTAATTTATATTAATCTATAAATTATCCATAAAACCTTATTTGCGACACGCGATAACAATGCCGTCATTGTTTCATCGGAGGAAATCGTAAGTCAAAGCGTATATATATATATATATATATATATATATATATGGCCTTATTTTAATTCGTGACTGTTCAATTCCGCTGCTGTTATTTTTTACCAACGCCCCTCCACAGATAAGTTTAATATGTTACAGTTTTCGGCGTGCAGTCACATTCACAAAGTTTGCTCAGTATTATAATTGCCATGATGTGTATAGATTTCCGTATGCGTTAATGCAGAGAAGACCTGGATCTCTGTATAGGCTATACGTCAGAAATATAATACTGAAAAAGGTGCCGCGCATCTATTTTTAGACACCTGGAATGATTACAATTGACTTAGAGGGAACGGCAAAACTTGGTAAAAATCGTCACAGTCATTCTTTTTGCGGTTCTTTGGTTGACGGAAATATTCAGAGCAGAGCCCAGATGGGAAAGTTTGGCCTCTCGGGTGCATGCATATATAGGAACAACGGCGGTTCCGAGAACTGGTAGTCGCATGCAGACGCAGTATTAGATGATAATAATTGGGTCCAACTTGGAGTTAACCCCGGCACTTAACCCGGCGCCGCCGAAAGCCAGGCTCCGGCATGAGTTTTATTGGCGATTAAAGCAGTCGCGTTTATAATATAGGGACGCCTTTTGCAGAGGTACGGTTTCGGAAACGCCGCCGGCATCCGCGTCTGTTTCATTACGGGGCTGTGCATGTGTCAGCCGTTGACGTAAAAAACCGAGCAGTTTCAGTTGAAACTTCCATCGCCGGCACGACCACACTATACCTGCACACTGCGACGGTCGCCTCAAAAGTAAAAACAATGCGATAGAACAACAGATAGACAGTCAGGCAGTCGTATGACCGGAAAGACAGGTCATCAGTGTCGGGGCAGCTTTGAGAACCAGTGCCTGTAGCGTGACGCCGTAAAATTGCGCCTTTTAGAGATTATTTGTCTAGACGGGATTCGAAATGATTAGAGATCGTGGATTATTTTTCAGTCGACTGAATCTTCTGCCGTGTGAGGCGAATTACTGACATCACAGCGACCTTCGTTAGAAAAAGTTCAGCGCCTCTCACCATTAAACTGAGGCGTCTCCAGCAGACTAACGAGTCGATCATACGCGTGTAGATTATATTATGCCAAGGGTGTCGGAGAAGACGGTCAGAACTCATTGATTCGTCGTCGAAAACGAAAGAGATCACAATCATGAAGCAAACGGTCAAAGCGACGACGTCGTCCAGTTGCACTGAATTCGCTTTTGTGTTGTTCCTGTCATTCGTCTGCTTCGAAATCATCGAAGCCAATCCTCAGCGCATGATACTCAATACCAGCAACGACGGCGGTAGGCTACTCTCTCACACATGCATTGGTCTATAGGCCTATAGGAGTCCTATTGTATCTATTATGCTACACACGTGGACATACTTCGAGGTTGAGTCTAATTATTAAATGGCATTTTTATTCTTGATGGTTATGATGGTTATCTCGAGTTGTTATCTCGAGTTGTTTGTTCCTCTTAAATTTATCTGTTTTCTTAAAAATATACAGTTGTTGTGCATATTTCGATGTTGAATCTAATAATATAATTGAATGGCATTTTTATTCTTTAGAATTAATGCTGCTAATTAATGGTTCTGTTGAGTGGTTTGTTTCTCTTTAATCTGTCTGTTTTCTTTAAAAGCATAGATCTGCCATGAGTTATATCACATCTCACGTGAATCCTGCCTATAAGCTGTACAGTGCACACATTCGAGGTTTAATCTAATTATTATTGGATGGCATTTTTATAGACTACTCTAAATAGTTCTATTGAGTGGTTTGTTCGTCTTTATTCTACGGGTATATATGTTTTCTTTAAAAACATAGATCTACCATGGGTTATATCACATCTCACTTGAATGCTGCGTATTTGTTTGGTCTGGGCTTGACAGAGTTGTTTCCATCGGTCAACCTATTGAATTTAAGACGCATTTATTTCTCAAGACGCCCTCAAGACGCATTTATTTCGCATATCTTACGAACATCTGTAAATCGCTCTTGACTTTAGCTCAAGCTATGTTATAGCGTTAAATAAATTATCTAGAGAATAGAATAGAATTAAGCACGTCGTAAAATTAATTGTGCGTAGTTTGCTCCACCCACCTCTGTTACTGCCCGAAGCCAATATATAACCATCAAGGACACGAAACAGTTAACGTCACAAAATTTATATAACCACTTAGAATGTATGTCAATGCTCACTTGCATCACTCGATTTTTAAACACGATTTGACATTATACAACTTGCACCCGCCATTCAAGTGACAGTTTCATTTGCAGAGTAATTAAGTGTAATTAATGGCACGCTGTAATTCTCGTTATAAGTGCTGCAAAACATCAGTGACCCAGTCCGGTCACTGGTCTGTCGGTCATGGGTTCCAGTTTCGAGCAGCTCGCCGCACAAGCATCGCAGTTTGTTCCGACTGTAGATTAAAATCTAGCTGTTTTCTTTTTAAAAACATAGGCTAGATCTCACACGAATAATTACACCACGTCTCAGTGTAATGCTGTAAATTATTTTGTCTGGACCGGACAAATACTGAGATAGAACTACACGACTACTTGCTTCATAACCAAGCCTAAATAGCGCATTCTTTATTAGAACGGGCAGCAACTATCTTATTATTATGATTAGTCGAAGTCTTTGAAATGCTCGGAAATTAATTCTGTATCAATTATTCGATCAATGTCAATGAAATATCTGAAGGTCATTTCAGTATGTATTTGGCATTGCTTTGTGTTAAATTCTAGAATATAGCAAGCAAGGTCTTGGATAAGATTGGACCCTTAACTAACTTCTGGTTTTAATTTCAAATTCCAGTTGAATTCGACTGAATTTAGAATAATGCAGTGCATTTGCAATTATTGTCAACAATTAATCCTGGAATATTGTCCTGCAATATTTGAATAAATACTAATAGCATCTTGAAAATCAATAAATATTAAAACGAAAAATTCTAAAAACCAATCAAAGCGAAAAACACACATTTCAAACGAATAATGCTCGGATTTTTCCGAATCAAAGAAAGATCTTTCTATAGCTCTGATATGATCATCTTAACCCCTTAACTGGGGATCCCGGATATATCCGTCCATTTTACGTTGAGTAACAGTTAAATACACGGTTAAGAGGTTAACCCTTAAGTTTGCAACAACTTCCAGATTTTAATTTAAAGTACACGTTTTTAATCTCAGCGTATGATAATTAGCCAAGTGTCGGAAAATACTCGGGTATATTTATAATGAATTAAATTTGAGTATCTTGACGTCCCCGTAAGCCGTCCCGACGTACAGGCGCCGACCGGCTTTGTCCGTCCAGAGCCGCGACGGTCTACTGACCGTCTTCGGTTCGACGATCGGCCTCGATCGCGCCCCGCCGGACGACCTCGGGTCCAGCCTCAGGATGTTGTGCCCGTAGCAGTTGGCGACGATCAGTCGCGGCCCGCTGACGTCGGCCGCGATGTGAGAGATGTTGTGCGGAACGGACAGGCATCGGCAGTAGTCGACCGCGGAACCTTTCAGACCGACCAGGTACAGAACGTTCATCTTCGAGGACACGACGTAGAAACTCGGCGAGATCTCTACCATCGCCGTCGGGTGGCTCCCGGGTATCGAGATGCGTCGCAGTTCCGACCAGACGGGCGTCGCCCTGTACTCGAGGATCGTGTCCGCCGTCGGACAGCCCATCAGAACGGTGGCGTCCGTCGTGACGGAGAGGTGTTTGTAGGTGAGAGCGACGGCCAGTCGTTGCGGCGTCGCGTTCCGTTCGGTGACCTTGAGACGGAAGACCGTCTTGTTCGTCTGACCGACGTACAGCGCTCCGGTGGCGGCGCAGGCGGCGAGATCCGTCGGGCGTCGGACTTCGCGGTAGTCGAGCGGCTCCAGCGCCACCGCCGGGCGGTGAGTTCGAAGATCGTAGCGTTCCAGGAGGTTCGAACGCTGTCTCAGAACGTACAGGCGGTCGAGAAGAACTGCAATTCCGGCGATGGAATCCTTGCCCGGGATCGTATCGACAACGGAGACCCCCCGCGAGCCTCCGATGTCAAGCTGTAGGGACATCAGGTCCGATACAACTTCCTCGTGTTGTTGTTTTTGTTGTTGTTCTTCTTTGCATGACTTCTGGCTATTGTTCGCCTTGTTGCTGTCATCGTCGTCGTCGTCGTCGTCGTCGTCGCTGCCATATTCGGTCGAATCTTCTGATTCTTCGTCATCGTTGCTCGTCAGACTGTGTTGTGATCTAAGACTCTGTTGATCAGTCACCACCGTCACAGCGCCTCCGTTGCCTTCCCGTATTTCCCCAAAGGGTGTCGTGGCGAACGGCTCGGCGTTCTCAAACACGATGATGACAAACCTTCGACGTCGCAATTCGAAATCGTCGTCCGACAGTCATTAAAGATTTCACTTGCATCATCATTATTATCATCGCCATCGTCATCGTCATCATCACTACTTTCGAACGCTATATCTCCGATGGTGTTGAATTCGTCCAGTTTCACGGTCGACGGAGTAAACGTGATTTTGGGAACGACGGTTGGTCTGGCAAAATGCACCGCTCGATATTGCACGGCGTTCGCCATCAACTGAGGCCAGAGGGTGATAACGTCGCTATGAGCGTCGGACTTTCTGAGCTGTCGACAGAACTGCACAAAATCCTGCATGTTTCCCACCTTCGATTCGACCTTCTCGCGCAGAACTTCCGCCGGAAGTCTGAACCGTTTCTCGAACAGCTTCACGGCTTCGACCAGATCCTGTTCTTGGCGTCGGACGCAACCGATGACTTCCTCGGTCCGGTCGGTAATCTGTTGTCGAATCTTCTCAACGGTTTCGTCAAACGATGCCAGTTCTCGGTTCAGGTCGTGCTCGACCGAGACGCAGTCGGATATCTGACGCGAAATCTCGTCGACCGTCTGGTCGATCTCCTGTCTCGATTCGTTCGCCTTCTCTTCGACGTCCGCGCACTCGTGACTGCGGTGCCTGAGAAAGCCGCACTTGACGCAGATCGGCGTCGAGCAATCGCGACAGTAGAAGGCGATCTCGTTGGTCGGATGGTCGACGCAGTAGACCGGACGGTGGCGACTGGCCGCCGCAAGCGGCGGCAGCAGCTGCTGCCGCCGGCGGCGGCGATGTCTGTCCGCGTCGATGGCGCTCAGTCGGTGACGTCTCAGCGCTCGTATGCCCGAGTGAGCGTTGGCGCACGCCCGGCACAGGCTCTGGACGCAGTCGACGCAGAAGGACTCTGCCGCCGCCGCCGTCGCCGGGGGGTTGCCGGACGAGACGGAAGAGTAGGCGCAGGCATCGCAGCAGACAGCCTCCTCCTCCTTCTTCTCCTCCTTCCTCGTCGTCGTCGTTGACGGCGCTCGGTCTGGAGACGTCCAGCAGTTGGACGAGGAAGAAATTCGTCGGTAGGCGCGACGCTCCGCCGTCCGGCGGCAGGGCGGCGATCCTTTGGCAGAGCGGACACGTCACGTGATTGTCCGGAGAACGAAGATGGTGGAGACATGCGAGACAGAAGGTGTGCTGACAGGGTAGGACCTTGGGTTGGTCGAATGTTCCCAGACACACGGGACATTCGATCAGGTGTCTGGGGTAACTCAGAAACCAGTCTTCTTCCGACTCCATGTTCCGTCACACACGAATGAATCCGAAATAACCCTGAGCATCGGTGCAAATGGAATCAATGAGCATGCTAATAGCGTAGCGCCGAACAGAGCTAGTCGACATCTTTAACTTACAGTACTACTCATTAAATCTACTACAGTAAAACCTGAAACAAACAGTAAGGTTTCTAACAATCAATACAGCCAGACTGCTGCTTTACTAGTCTATTGCAGAGAAATTTAACAAGCACTGCAGCTTTATTTCCATCAATCTTAAACAAACAACATCTCGAAAATATACGAGTGCTCTACACAAAGAACATTTGAGACACTAATCAACCTAGAGAGAATAATTCGTACAAATTCGAGGACTATCGGAACCGAATTTTAACGCTCAATCTTCTCTTTGCAGTGAAGAAAATTTATCTAGAAAAGGTTATCGCGACAACATATGCTGTAGACTACAGGCCTTATTACAGCAGTTGGTATTATCATCATGCAACATCTGCCGCATGCACTGGTACCATTCAAATCTTTCCAGTATTGTATTTTCCAAAGCAGGGATATTTTTACACCCCCTAACACCCTCCCCCAACACCTCCCAATTTGAGACCGACACCCCAAATTTTCCCCAATCCGAGCCTGAGATGCACCCTAACACCCTCCAACACCCCCCAATTTGAGACCGACACACTCCCCAAATTGACAATCCTAGAAATAACCCTGTTCCATTGGCTACACAATTATGCATAGCCAGTGATTTTGTGCATTAAGCATAATAATTTCTTATTAAACTTGGCGTTTCAATATAATGTCGACGCGCAGATTAATTAACTAGAGAATGTTAATTTATAAATAAATAATTAATAAGTAATAAATAGAGACGCTGGTTGTTAATGAACTTAAATCCAAAGGTGGTACTGCACGTCTACAAATAAGAAAACCTTTTGTGAAATTAAACAACTAATACTGTAGTTCAGCATTTTTAGTTGGTCAAAAATCACTGCGATTATTTTAAGGCACTGGAATCTAAAGTTTATTAAATCTCACCGCCAGTGGCGTAGCCAAGGAGCGGGGGCTTGGGGTTAAACCCTCCCTTGGTTGATCGGCCAATTTTTTGCGTATTATTATTTTGTGGGTGGAGGGGTGCCACGATTGGGTTTAAAGTAGCAAAAGAGACAAAAAAAGACCAGAAATGAAAAAGAGGCAAAGAAAAATATAAATATAGGCCCAGCTGCACACGCTTATATAGGTATAGTATAACTAAATTAATCAAGCAAAATAATAACTTAGCCACGCAAAATAATAGGTGGCGACCTTTTTTCTTGTCGTGATTTCTTTTTCGAAGTTGGGGGGGGGTTTACAAATTGTCATAACCGCCCTCTTTGAGGAAATCTTGGCTACGCCACTGCTCAACCGTGCGTCCTACCTTTGATTTCGATCGAAACTTAATTATCGCAAAAGCAGACCCTGAATATTATTGTCTAGCGCTTATCGCTTCAAACCATTAAGAAATTATGTCAGCTCTTCACAGTCGTATGCCAAATATACTATGATATTATTATAGCGCTCTATTGCGCCACAGACCCACGCTTTAGCGATGAGTAGTAGTCATGCTCCTCCTCCTACAGGCGTCATCGGAGAAAGAGAGGATCTGTCGTCAGTGTGCAGCGTATTTGAAAGCGATTTCTTAGACTTTGCGTAGGCCATCTGCTATTTTTCGCTCGAACAAACGGCAGCCAATGAAAACCGTGTCTTCGGACCTGTCTTTTTGTCAGTTTCACTGCGTCGCCTGCCGCTCGAAAAATGCACGTAGGCTGGCCGTGAACTGGTTTTTACGACTTAACGATCGAAAGACGTTTCCGAAAGCCTAGGTGATGATGACTCAAACCACAGTCACTCGTCGACTAGGATGACTACCGTATGAGAAAGTCATCATAAATCCTCTTTAACAGGGCTTTTTTGGTGTAGGAGCGAGGCGGAGCGGTGTTCCGGAAAATCCGGACCGCGCTCCGGAAAATCAGAAGACTGTTTTTTGGCTAAATTAATTTATTAAATAGAAAATTTAGAACTATATCTATCTATCTATACATTGTTGTATTGTATTGATTATAATCAGAGCCGTACAAAGCCATAATTGCGCCCTGTGCCAAGCATGAATCTGGCGCCCCCACCCCCAACAAATTTTGTTACCTAGATATATTGCAATATGACATGCAATAATAGGCGACTTATAGACCTATACAAGACATTGATATAACTAATAATTCATATAAACACCATTTTGCAATTTAT
This sequence comes from Metaphire vulgaris, assembly GCA_018105865.1. Lineage (NCBI taxonomy): Eukaryota > Metazoa > Annelida > Clitellata > Crassiclitellata > Megascolecidae > Metaphire > Metaphire vulgaris. The sequence continues at coordinate 26,372,278 of CM030833.1, forward strand.
GTGTATTTCCTTCCGGGTCTTCTCACTACATAAATTTGGCGGCCACGTTGCCGGATCGTGAAATCGAAAATTGTTGGGCATTTCAGCTTGATCCGGATTTGTAGGCCTATGCTGGAAAATAGGAAGCATGGGCTCATCCATTTTTTCTGCTGTGAATTATGAAAATATAGGGCAGGAATTTCGTTCGGCCTAGTATCACTTGAGTGACTTGACACTGGCATTCCCTAAAACAATGTCTTCAGTCGTGGCTGTTGCAGCTACAGTTAATTCGCCTCGTTGCATATGAATGTCATTTTCAATGATTTCATTGTCACTTACCATTGGAGCCTTCAAGTCTAATCTTTCGAGAAATTTTGGATGTGAATTAGATGACGTAGAAATCCGAGTTAACCATTTATCCCACTGATGTTGTGCTTGACGGTCACTCTTTTCACGATCAATTCGCAATTTTTTGAAAGCTACCCCGGGTAGTCTTTTTTCTCGAAAAACTCATTTTGTTTAGATCAATAAGATTATTATTAACAAAAATCTTAGAACATCTCTATCAAGCTGTAACAAAGTTTGTCTATTTCTTTGCCTACTATCACGGGAGCCTGCTCTGGCGGCACATATATTGTACAAAGAACGTTTAGAGACTGCATGGCGACCTCTCAGGTCAAAAGGTCAAATTCTGAATTTGACCTTTTGTCATCGACCTGAGAGATGCCCTGCAGATGCAATTCGCTCCTCCTAGGAAAGTATTTTGGAAAACACGCCGAAGGACTTCTAAGCATACTAGCACGAATGGATCAGGAGATTCTTCAACCACCTGCAGCTATCAACCCCGGGTCAGCTTCTGTTGACCACCATCCAGGGTGCGTAAAATGTAGAGTTTCGGATTCCAAGAAAGAGGAAGAGGCATGCAGGTCCTTGACTGACATAACTGAAACTAAATATTGACGTACGGTCCAAAGAGCGTCCGAATACAACGATTAGCAGTATTGCTAGCTGCACCCTGTAGACCACTTCGAAGAGACTGCAATCGTCTGTTGGACTGTAAGATAATTACAGCGTGTTTTAGCCTACCTCTATACAATTATCTACAGGGCAGTAAGCACAACGCCAAAACCAAAGAAAGTTATAATTTCTTAAATTGAGTTTATTTGCTCAACGCGGACAGAAAGCAAAGTAAATCATAATTTTTTCACGACTTTCTGAAATCTGCGCCCCTCTAAATGCATAATAATACAGCTCTGATTATAATCATTATATATATAATATATAATAATTAAAATAATATATAATAATATATAATAATATATAATAATAATATATAATCAAAAAGTCAAAGTCCTTCCCCGAGCCTCAATAAGGCGGCGCTGATCTCGGTTCTATAGCCCTCAGCCAGGCGTGCAATGCCACGGATACGGGGGCTAGTGTATCACATAGCGTACCTGTTTGACTTGTCGCAGAGATTTTTACCACTGCTCCTCATTTTACCACCGCGAAAAGGCTGAGTCGACCTTTAGGGCTCCTGCGGGACTCGAACCCGCGACCTCCTGCTCCATCGTCCAACGTTGTTACCACTCTGCTAACTTCCGCCCCTAATAAATATAATAATAATAATAATAATAACAACAACAACAACAACAACAACAACAATAATAATAATAATAATAATAATAATAATAATAATAATAATAATAATAATAATAATAATAATAATGTTGACAAGTGACTTCCGACTGTTGCGCTCCGGAAAATAATTTTTCCACAAAAAACTTGAAAAAGTCCTGCTCTTTAAATTTCTGGCATTCATCTGGGTCCTATAGTGTAGCGGTTCAGTCGTGTTTTGTATCCTGCTCTGCTTTGAAATGTCCCACTATCGAACTGTGACGGGGTGGGGAATAGTAGTGGTGGTGGTCGATATTTGAGCAAAATCCCAATGAATCCGAAAATTATGTGTCTACAAGAAATCTTTTCTGATGATCCATAGTTCTTTATTAAAAACGCATTTATTTTCAGATTAATAATTTATTCGTCTGTGGTTCAGTTTATGGGCCCTAATCTTAATTCTCTAGCACAGTGTAGGTCTAATTTCGATGTCTATTATTTCTGCCTAGCGTCATGCTATCTTTAGGCCTAGTTTGTCGTCACTTTTCATCGTTGTCTACTTGTCCTGTAGGTCTAGGCTATTCCTATTGTCCGTCTGTCTGTCCTTATTCCCTGGACCAGCCATGACAGGTGTGTGCTATTTATTCGAATTCCTGTCTCCAATATTAAGCGTGAAGGAAAAAGGGACATCATGTGGTCTTCAATATTAGAAAGACAAAATCCTCAAGAGTAGTATATCTTCCGTATATAAAACATGTTGAAGAGAGAGAGAAAGAGAGATGTCATAAGCCCTGGATCATATCCAAGGCCACCTTAAGGCTTAGGCAGTTTAGGCACTGCCTAGGGGCGAAAAAATTTTAGGGGCGAAATGAAAAGGGGACGAAAAAATTTTCGAGGCGCTTTTTTGGTCGAATAATGAATAATGAATGAATGAATATGATTTATTATTCTTTTCTTTGTTATTCTTGGCATAAATAATAGCGGGCTGTATGACGTCACTGACATGAGGACTGTTGTTGTCGTAATTTTAATCTTGTTAGTCATAACACGTAGACTAAAATTAGTGGTTAGGCCTACTTTCATTTTTAAAAAGACTTTCTAGCCTATCCTATGTTATGTGAAATATCGTCTTACAGTAGGCATAACGTATTACCGTTTGGCAGGTGGTCATTCTTATCTCAACCTTTATGATGAATGAGACAGATGTTATGTTTTGAAAAAACGCCTCTCTTTTGAAAATACGCTGTAAATCAGCTGAATAATATTGCGCCTTCAAAGACAGCAAACGACGTGCCGTAAAACTGTGTACAAAACAACAATGGCGGTCTTTCAAAATGATTCAACGATAGTCCACTTTTCATACAAGCATCAATCACATTCACATCGTTTCGTCTACTCTATCCAAACACTTATTCGTTTTCACAACACGAAGCGAAAAAGGGCTTGCTTTTGTCCAGAAATTTGCGTTCGGGGGTGTCCCAAAATTGCGGAGTGTTGTCAACGTCAAGTGTTGAGTCTTATACAGCTAATTTTTCGTATAATAATAATAATAATAATAATAATAATAATAATAATAATAATAATAATAATAATAATGCGATTTTAAGTGGTTTTGTATCGTCTGCAAACTGAAATTTCTGATTTGAACATATAATACGCAGTACGAAACAGCTGCATCATAACACCACTGTCCTTCACAGCAGCTCCTTTTCTCCTACTTTTAGCATATGTCTGTTTGGGTGATAGCCACCACCACACCTGGCAGGGGGTGTAGGGGCAGGGGTGTCTCTCAAAAACCGGTGGGGTGTAGATAAATCCCTGAAAAGAGTGTTTTAAGCTGCCCATATTAAGTAAAAATTCTGAAAATGACTCAGAAGTTGTCTGTGACAATCTTTTGTACCGTTGCGTCTTTCTGACATTTCAATTGTTGCAATGTGCCAAATTCAATTATGCCAAAACTTGTAAAAATTTCTCACATACGAGTCAAACTTGAAACAAAGTTAATATTTACAGTATTATCTCTGCTACTGCCCTAATTTCCCTAAAAGTATCAAAATTCAAAAGCTCTGCTACGACGAAAGTTAAAACTCGCTAATGTCACCCTGACAAAAAAGAATAGCATTCGTTTGCGTGAAATCATTTGTTGTCCGTGCCTAAGAAAGTAGCAAGGCACATCGACAAACCTACATAAGGAAAATTCTTCTCCTTCAGGTGCTCTGTCCAAAGACAGGTTCCATACTCCAGTGTCGCCACTCCTCTCTAGGCCTCTCTTGAGCTTTTATCTTCAGGGCTGAATACTTGTTTTTGGCCGTAGTGTCGATCATCCACTCCGGCATCGATGTCCTTGGTCGCCCTTTCTGTGCTTTCGTCTTCCCTTCTAGTACTTCTCTTAGTATAGGCAAGATTCTTCTCTCAGAACAAGCCCTGTTCATGAGGAAAATGGCCGAGGCAAAAGAGCTGCGATGGACATGGGCGTTGAAATATAGTCAATCATCAGAAGTGGGATAATTTGGTCAGCGCTGACGTACTGTATGCTCAAACACTGCCTAACTCTTATACGAACACATCGTTGGTTTCATCTTTATTAAAATCATCTTTAACACACGTGGCCAGTAACGTGATCAACTCAAACACACACAAACAGAAGAAGAACTGAAGATGACTACTCACCCTCTCACTTCCTGTCCTTTCTCCCAAATTCCATTTATATAGCTCAACTAGTTTTATTATTAATGAAAACGTCGTGACATTAGGCATACCTTTATCCTTTTTCAAGTTCACAAATTATTGTATATACATGTACTGTATGTATATATGCAGTAGCCTATGTAAGTCTGGGATAAATCGCCATTAATTCGTTACAGCTGTCTGTTTGAAACTTTGTTGGAAACACGTTACACTTTGGACATTAGGTTTCCTCTTTCAAGTGTATTATTTTTGTGTCGGTAACGATTTCCGTCATTCTGGACACATGGTTTGGTCTATGCACCGAGTCTATTTCCTGCTTCCTTAGGCAATGCTGTTCAAAGCGATCAAACCTGCAAAACAAACAAGCGTTTTCTTAATCGACCGTACTATAACTGCAAAATGTCGATGTTTGTGGAGGCACAGGGGCGGATGTACAGAGAAGTACGTGCCCTCCCACACTCCACACCGACATTTTGCTAGCTGATTTCACATCATGGCTAGAGTCTAAAAGTTACAAGGGCACGAATATATGTGTATATATAATTATGTATGTAAAATATACAATGTATATATGTATATATATATGTACGTTGTATATATATACATATATGTATATATATATTCGAGTGTCATCTTTTCATCTTTTCAATAAGCTTAACAACGCCTGCACCAATCAATATGAAAGGGGTAGGGGTAGGGGCAAGGCAGAGTGAGGAATAGAACACGAAGCAGTGGCGGCTCCAGGATTTAGCAAGTATGGGTCTTTGGGGTGGCAACTTCTAAGCATGTGAGGCTAACCATTTGTTGATAGGTATGTAGTAGTGAGTATAAGGTTCCAACTGGGGGCACTGAGGGTCAGGCATTCAATAGGGGAACGGCCCCCGGGTCCCCATATGCATGGAGTCGCCACCGACACGAAGAACCCCAAATTTAATTCCTGGATCCGCCCCTGGTGGAGCATGACTTAGTATTGTATTCGAGCTTAGAGTTACTGCATGAATGAAATTCGTTCGTTGAACGCCTCCAGCCATTTAGTCTTTGCCGTGACATTTTCCTGAACAGATTCTGATCTTGTACAAAAGCATTCAGGTTGTATAAGAATTCTTGTCTCTTACAACTTCGGGACAACCAAACCGTTTAGCAGTTGGCTTTCGTGTAGGAACCTAGATTTTAAAACCCTTATCTGTATTGCATAGATATGTCAATTTGGTTACTCTATGCACGCCTGGTTTATTGCCCAATGCACTTAGATCACTACTAAAGATATCAACACTAATAGCTGATACCGGACGCTTATCGTTCCAACTGTACGCGCTCCAGCACATCTACATGTAGATGTTGTTAAATCGGTCCAAATCTGTTCGTAAACACGCAGTTTCAATTTGTGCCCTTTTGTACCATTGTACCATTGTTACGAATCTGCTGCAAAACAGTTTTATTTAACATTTCTACTGTATTTGTCATTCACTAAAATACTTCAATTGCGTCTTTCTGTATCTCTGTCTGTCTCTCTCTGTTTCTGTCGCTGTCTCCCTATCCCTCCTATCCCTCCCTCCCTCCCTCTCCCCTCTCCCCCTCTCTCTCCATCTCTATATCTCTCTGTTCCTCTCTCCTACCTGTCTCTGTCTCTGTATCTGTCTGTCTGTCTGTCTCTCTGTTCCTCTCTCCTCTCTCACTCTGTTTCTCGCTGTTTGACTCTCTCTCTCTCTCTCTCTCTCTCTTCTCTCTCTCTCTCTCTCTCTCTCTCTCTCTCTCTCCAATTCTAAATTAGCTCGTTGCTTTCAACCGCATTTTCCCTTGTTAACACTAAGTCTTGTCTATATCAAATAACTTACCAGTGGTACCACTACCAGCAGTTATCCAAACACTGACAGTCGTTTAGATTTTAGAATATCCTGAGAAGAATACCAACACACGGTTCAATTCTTTGCACGAAATCGTATCAACTGCAAGTTGTGGACTTTGGTATACCGTCATCACACTCCCGTCTTCCATTTATATAGGAGGAGATAGGCACAGGCGGTATTGGCTGATGATATGAAATATCTAGTCATCTCATCTCTCTTTAAGAAGGCCCACATTTAGTGCTTGAAATCGAGCAAACACGTAGATAGTCACTGATTTTTTATGTGTCTTACAGACAACAGCTTCCAGACTCACCAACGAGGGGATTTTTTCCAGAAAGTAATCGTCACAACGGTACTGGTAAGTAAACGGTCACTATTGGAGACAGCGAGCAAAATATTGCACGGAAAGGGCATTCCTCGTTTTAACTTAGGCCTAGCTACGCCTTCCTTCGTTAAACGTTCTTGTGTGAACAGGACAAACGATAAATTAATTCGTTGGTGAATAGACATTTAGACACGTCTACTGACAGCGACTTGCTTTTGTTATAGACGTTTCATTTTTATGGTTACCGTCAACAAACGCAATGAAAAATCTACGTTGATCTTTTAAAGAGGGCCGTTGCTTGCTCTTGCGCTCTCTCTCTCTCTCTCTCTCTCTCTCTCTCGCCCTGTCTCTCTGGCATGTGTGTCTGTCTGTACCTGTTTAGCTCTATCTATCTATCTGTCTCTGTCTCTGTCTCTCTCTCTCTCTGCTTCTCTCCACAATAAGCTCCGAATCCTCATTTCCTTTAATTCCTTCACTGTCTCCTCAAACCTTTAGGTCTAAACTTAAAACCTTCCTATTCGAAAAGTCATTTCCCCCATAGCAACAACAACCTGACCCGCCGCCTCATAGATACACTGACCTTTGCCCGGCCGACAAACCACCCTGGCTATAGCAATTTCAAGAAAGATTCATAAGAATAAGCAGCTACTGCTGTTTCTCTACGAGTCTTACCTTGTCTCTGTCTCTGTCTCTCTGTCTCTGTTTCTATGTATGTGTGTTTCTCTGTCTCTGTCTGTCTGTCTCTGTCTGTCTGTCTGCCTGTCTGTCTCTGCATTCAGCCTGAGACTGCCTCCATGCCATATATATATATATATATATATATATATATATATATATATATATATATATATATATATATATATATATATATATATATATACACTAGTATATAGCCTACGTGTGACTCGTGTGGGTGTAATGATGACTGCGATTGTTATCGTGTTATCGTAGGAAGAGCCGTATATGATGCTGAAACTGCACAGTCCGTATCTTGCGGGAAACGACCGCTTCGAGGGCTATTTGGCGGACATTCTGATGAAACTGGCCGCTTCCGCCGGATTCCAGTACGAGATTCGCCTGGCAAAGGATGGGAAACAGGGACAGCTCAACTCCAAACTACAGTGGGACGGAATGATTGGGGAAGTCATCTCTGGTGTTAGTAACGTCGACGTCATGACAACTTACTTCGGCGTAGCCAAGAGAGAGACACGAGGGGCCAGACCCCCTATTATGGCCCGAGATCATGCAGCTGTGGGAATTGCGCAAAACCGTTGAGAAATTTTCTCGAGTGGGCGGGGGGGGGAGTAGGTATTACAATAGGAACAGAATCGATATACATGGATGTGAATATGTTCTAAGAACTTCGTGACGACGTTTTTCTGCTTGTAGAATTTTTTTCACTTGATGCACTTGATGTGCCCCTATTCCGAAACCCTGGCTACGCCACTCTTACATGGCGTCTCGGTGATGCTGATTACAATAGAATCTTTGTAATCGAATTTTCATTTTGACTATACGTCCCACGTCCCAAATCGTCTAAGTCAATGAAACCGCTCAGACGATCGTAGACGAATGCTAGCTTTAGGATCGTAAGATTCATAAAAAGGCTAAGAACCGCTGCTCTAAAGGTATCTATCGATGGTAGGCCTAGGCCTACTCCAATTCCTTCCGCAATAGACCAGATCTTACTACTTGCGATCAGGGATATTTCTACATCCCCCCTAACATCTCCCAACACCTCCCGCCAATTTGAGACCGACACCCCTCCCCCCAAACACCACCTCTCCAACAAGCTCAGCTATGGGATGACATTTTTTGCTTGTCAGACTTTTTAGGCCACCAGAATTTACCGACACCCTCCCCATATATATATATATATATATATATATATATATATATACATTGATAATCCTAGAAATAACCCTGCCTGCGATGTATTTACTATATTGAATTCGAATTCTGACGGGCTGATTGCGTTCGCAGGAGGCGGACGTGGCCGCCGGAGCGATCATCGTCACCGACGAGATGCGGGAGTACGTCGACTTCACCGAGCCCTTCCTGTCGTTCCGCTCCTCGGCGCTGATCCGACGACCGAAGTCGAAGCGCCGACCGCAGCGGATCGAGACCGTCGACCAGCTGCTCGCCTCCGACCTCAGCTACGGCGTCGTCGACGGCAGCGCCGCCTTCCGGATCCTGTCGGCGTCGAACGACGAGCGCAACCGACTGATGTGGCGCCGGATGCGCGAGTCGCGTTCGTCGCGCATCGTCGCCAGCGTCAAGGAGGGCGTCGACAGGGCGCGGCGCGAGAACTACGCGTTCGTCGTCGACTCGTCGAAGGCCGAGTACGAGGCGACGCGCAAGCCGTGCGACCTGTACGCCACCGAGCCGTTCCTCGACCTCATGCAGTACGCGTTCGCGATGCGCAAGGACGACCGGCGTCTGCGCGGCGCCGTCGACGTCGAGCTGCGTCGGATGGTGCTCAGCGACGAGATGCAGACGATGTACCTGCGGTGGTGGAGAGACGAGTGCAGCGAAACATCGTCGTCCGTCGTCGTCCTCGTCGTCGTCGACGAAGGAGGACAGAGGACAGCACGGCGAGCTCCGGCGCAACACGGCCGACTCCAAGGCGACCGGCGCCGTCGTCAGAGGCCCGGCGGGAGCTGAAGGCGGCAGATCGTCGTCGGGCGCCGGCGTCTGTCTGACCAGCAACACTGCTCTGCTTCTTGCGATCGTCATCAGGGCTATCCGTGGTCGTTTGATTTAGACCCCTCCATCCGCTCTATATGTTTATACACGCTTCCTTCAACGCGCATATGGGAATATATAGCTAGCAAAATCGCTGTGCAGTGCAACGTGTCTTAGCATTGTCTTGGATTAATTATTATTATTGAAGACAGAAGGCAGCTGTTTGTCACTCAAGGCTAACACATTAGTGCAAGCGCTGGCGTAGCAATCAATTAATCAACCAATAAACTTCCATGGCGTCACTATCATAATGCCCAGGGCATCAGCCGATGGCGCACTAGGCCTAAATCCGAAGAGAATTTGAGCCAGATCCACAATAGGGGGAAATCAGCATGCAGGTTTTGAGCAGACTGACATTTCTTGATCCAGCGACTAGGGAGTCTGGGGAGAATCACAAGCTACCCAGCAGCCGAAAATCTTATGGGACTACGGTATTTGTTTCAAATCTTGAGATCGGAGCATATCTTTAGACTAGGCCTATAGGGCCAATGACAGCATATTGGCAATCGCCCTGCCCCATCCCCGCTGATACAATTTTTCTCCTCAATGCTGGAACCCGATCTTCTGTGCCCCTCGTGGCCGCGCTGAACAGTGGCGTAGCCAGGATTTCTGGAAGGGGGTTTGGTTTTTGACTTTTGAACGTAACCAACTTTCGTTTTGAAAAATCTTGACAAGCAAAAAAGGTCATCCTATGTATCTATCCTATGTCTTTCTCTCTAAAATCTTTCCTGTCTGATGCTGACAAGCGAAAAAAAGTCGACACGCCTATGGCGCTTAAAAATCTTGGTCAGCAGCCTCAAGGGGATGTTTACCCTCAAAACTGCGTTCGAAAAAGAAAATTGCATGGAAACATATATAAAAATTTTTTCGTCGGCGCCCAAGAGGGGTTTTAACCCCCAAACCACCCTTGGCTACGCCACTGGCGCTGAAGAGTGCCAAGCAATACGTTTGCGCCTAAATTCGGCCGAATCGTTCGGTGCCTGGAAGAAGTCAATGGGAAAATCATTACTACAGGCTACATACCAAATCGGTGAACAGATTCTCACAATTATTGTCTTGAAAGTTGTGGTTTTGAGCCAAGAGGTGCATTTGAATACAGTAGCTAAAGTTTTATCCATTATATTTTTCAAAGCGACTTTTGCGAAATTTGGCTGTGGCTACACATCAAGACAGATTCCTGAACTTCATCACATTAGTCTCTATCCTACAACATCAGATTCCACTGAAAATACACTACTTGCGCATATACATGTAGGCCTATTGTACATTTCAAGCTAAATTCTATATTTTAAAAGATTTCAATTTTTGTGATAAATATATATAATCATCAAGAATGTTATCAATGATACTAAGCAGTTTTCAATCTTCCCATTGGGATCCAGCAATGCATTGTCGCAATGTACATTGACATTCCTAAATCATTTTGTGTTGGCATTTCCAAAATGACTGTCGCTTCTTTCATTCAGCCATTCTCATGGCATATATATAGCCTACAATGTCTGACAAGTGTCTTTCACACTATAAAAGATTGATCAAAATTAGGCCAAATAACAATGAGCTGAGCAGTAGATAATATTGACCTCAATAACATATACAGGCTGTCTGCTTTAACAGCTTAATATTACAATGCTACTAATTAATTATCAATATTAGTGTAGGCCTGACAAACAGTAACGTATGTAGTATTAGTGCACATAGTTCAGAGCATTATTCTGTGTTGTGTGTGTGTGTGTGTGTGTGTGACTGTGTGTGTGTGACTTTGTGTGTGTGATGCATGTCCCAATAACCAGAGATTCAGTTCAATTGGTTGATCCAATTGCATTTTATATTAATTGAGTATAAAGTGATAACATGCTGTAGAGCACTGCATAATTAAAGGAAAAGAGAAGCAAAAGATGTCTTTGATTGTCTTGACTGTTTCGATTAAAGTGATTACCATGTGAAAATCAAAATCAATGAATGACTCTCTGTTTGAAGAGATTTTGCAGTTTATTCATAGAAAACTTGGCTAAAATCCAATTCGATCAAGTCTACTATTGTCTTTGTTCATTTAGCCTACACAGCTTGTTGAATTCCAATATTACATCCAGTGTTGTAAGCGCTTTTGTCTTAAATACAGCTTTCTGTCCATTTTCTGCAACAACAAAATGCTAAATCATTAATTACATAGCATCCAGACCTGGCAACATTTGGCATATTGATAGCAGAATCTGATGACTGTGAGAATGAAAAACTTCATAATAGAAATACTGTATAATAAAAAAAGAACTTAGATTATGCAGAAATTGTAAATAACAAAAGGCAGATTAAGCAGATAAAAGTCGATCATACAGTTCGGCCTAATACTTGTACTGTTAGGAATTTGACGGCTTCTTTAGAAGTTCTAAATCTCTTGTCTTACCAAAAGTGACGAACATCTCCGGGTCACATCTGTTAGATCTAACATCTGGCTTCATTTTACATCCTGGGTTTGAAAGGCGTCGTTTTGGCACAGACAACTGGAACATTACATCCCTGGAACAGACAATACTCCATAAAAACTCATAATTAAAGCTAAAATTTATTAAAACAAGACCTTAATATAAAAGCAATGCAATGAATAGGACAGAAGGTAACAAGTGACTCCTCAAGTGCAGTATCGATAACTAACTTCCCCAGAAAATATTCACCTTATAAATAATGCGCAGTGCCAAAAAATTCAGAAATATTCAGCATGCAAATAGTAATGGTGACTGAATATTAATTACGGTAAAACAACTGCTATAATGAATTAGGTACAGATGTCCAATGCTGCTTATGATATACTTTAAAATTAACATGGATTAGGTAGAGTGTTTGGTGACACCCTCCGAATCTGCTGCTTAAAAACAGTGCACAACAAAATGATTGATCAATGTCAGTTTATTATATCTAGATAATCAAAATCAAAGATGACAATAATCATACAATTTAGTAACAGAAACATAATTCAATGAGTCGGAAATCAATATAAACAGCACGATACTAAATGGAGAAATGGGGGAAAGAATTTTACTATTCTAGATATCACAGCACAGGGCAAACTAATAGTTAATATGAAAAGTAATTATCTATCTGTGAAACAGGCGTGCAGTATATGTTAGCTAGAGCTAGTAGTGCCAGTGATTAGTTCATACCATGATAAATGCAATTGAAATTATTGAAAACACTATTTAAGACATAACTTCTGGTCTGCAACCAAGCTAAGCGCAAACTTCTCCCATATTAACTGTGGCAGGTTGGCCCATGAGGCGTTCAGTTCAATGGTACCGCAAACACCGGCCCATATAATAGTAGCGCAACATAAGTTGCCCGATTGCTTACCTGATAGATTCCACGTTTTCTGTGAACGGATTAAAAGTGAATTTAATGGACTTAACGCTCGATAGATTAACTGCTTTTAAGTTATGAGCAAGAGCTCGACCGACACTGATGTCGACGACTTTGCTGATAACCTCTGCGATCGTCGAAACTCTCGCCATTTTCAACCATAGAGTCTTCAACATAGATCTCGGTCCTCGGAATAGCTCAACGCTCTGCTAGGGTTTTAAACACAATGACCAGTAGGCCTATTAACTCTTTCAGGGTCTTAAGAAAAATTATTCAAAATATACACTGTATTTTTTACTAAAATTGACGAAAATGTTTAGTAGATTTATCTTTACGCAGGTACTTGAAGGGGTGTCTTCCCATTTCGCCGAATTCCCATTTCTCTAAAAAGTTGCAATAATACGTACGTTCTTTATGTAGCATGGCAAAACGTGTTAGGGTCAGGGCGCGATTTGTAGGGGAAGGGGAATTCCCCCAACTGCCCAACTGCATCCCCATACTGCTGCATCCCCCACAACTACATCCCCCACTGCTACATTTCCCCAACAACTACATCCCCCAAGCTCGACATACCCACCCCCACTGCTCCAGGTCACAAATCGCACCCTGGTTATAGGGTTATGAAACTTTGTGCTTGTGCCATAGTTGCTAATGCCCAGAAAATAAACTACCAAAAATTAATAGTCTGGTTAACAATAATAGGTTACTTTTTTAATGATCTTCAGTACCGGGATGGGGCCGTCCATAAATTACGTCACGCGGTTAGGGGTCCGGCCATTTGTGACGAAGTGTGACGACGGGGCGGGGAGTTCCGTAAATGTGACGTCACGCAAAAAAATTAGGTCATGACCTTTGACCTTTTTTGCTTGTCTGGCCTATTTTTTGCTTGTCATGGATTTTAGAGAGGAAAAAATACAATTATGACCTATTTTTTGCTTGTCAGGGTTTTTTGAGAGGAAACATACAAAGATGACCTTTTCTTGCTTGTCAAGACTTTTCGGAAGACGAAAATGGGGGGTCGGCCTGTTGTGACGTCATATCTTAGGGAGGTCCGACGTTTTGTGACGTCGCGTGACGTAGGGGGTCAAAAAATTGCTAAATTCGCGTGGCGTAATTTATGGACCACCCTATTTGAAATTGCAAAAATATAGGCCTACAAAATAGCAGTGATTGATTGATGTATTATAATTAGGCCTATTTACGGAATTCTACGATCGGAACTCATGTGCAGACTATTGTCATAAATTCATAATTGCTTTAAGTTGTTGATTAGTGTCGAAATTCAGGGAAATTCTAATTCGGCGGAAAGGGAATGCGGCAAAATGAGAGGTGACCATCATGAGAGGCGTAGCCATGGGGGATCTACACTGCAAGGGCGTGGACCCCTACTTTCGCCATTTGTCCTATTCTGCCGGCTGTTTCTCAGAAAATATAAAACTAATAGGCTAGACTGAATTGTGCACAAATTTCAATTTAGTCAAAAATTGCGGTCGACTGAAAATTTGTTGGTTAATTCGCAAAACGTAGTCAACTTAGCGGACAGGACAGGGCAGGGAGAAGGAATTCAAGGGGTAGGCCCTAGGGACAAATCGAATTCGTGGCATTCAACTTAACAAGCACCAAAGAAATTGAGAAATTAGCCTACTACATTAGGCATCCTGCGAAAAAACTAAGGCCTAGGCCTACTTATATTATTATATAGTCAATGTCAGTCAAGTCTACAAGAATGGGTCAGTGTTCTCTATCGCGATCTGTCTTGCGTGGTTACCAGGGTTATTTCTAGGATTATCAATTTGGGGGTGTCGGTATATTGGGGGGGTCCCATCCTTGTGCCGAAAAAACCTGACAAGCAAAAAAGGTCATCCCAGGCTCAGATTAGGGGTGTGTTGGGGATGTCGGTCTCAAATTGGGGAGTCTGGGGAGGGGGTTAGGGGGTGTTTTTACACCTTTTTATATCTCTGCGTGGTGCGTAGTAGACGGGTCTCCGGAAAGGCCAGTTCACGTCGTTATGTTGTCAATCCAGCATATCCTCTGTTGTCCACGTCTTCTGTTTCCTTTAAAAAGTCCTGTGATCACACTCTCCTCGATCTGTGTCCTCTGGGGGCAATCAGTACGCAACTGACCAAGAATGTCCCTTATGCCGGAAAATACCACACTCCTAGCAGGGCAGCAGGCCAATATGCAACCATGCATTTAAGAACCAGTCTTAAAATTTTTTTATTGTTAAATTCTACAGTATAACGCGTTCAGTTGTAAAAATAACTTTCGGGTACATGCTTGAGTGTATCAAAATGAAAGATTAGAAATCGACGCTTCGCGAAATTATAACTTATAATATGAAATTAACACTTTTGATATCATAGTTCTAAAGGATTACATTGATAAACATATAGCTTTGGTGAAGTCTGTATAGAGTTGAACGTAACTAGTCCTGTATCATGTCGTCACAACTCGAAGTCAAAAGCGAGCGAGTATACCGGTACTAGCGCGTAGTACTCGATTCTACTGCTGTGACTTGCGTGGCTTTCTTCCTGTCACCAGAACGACTGTAAAACAGCAAGTGTCGACCTTCTCGTCGGTAGAACTCGTGGCATACGCGTTCTTCAGCCTAAATCAGAAGGTTTCTTGTTAGAATCAGTCTTCGATTTGTCTAAGTTTAGAATGAACACGGCCACAGCTGGATGTCAAAAACCTTGGCTATCGTCCGACTCTATCAATTTGCACGCATAGACTACTATAGTGTATTAGCGTCGCCACGGGGGGGGGGCAAATGAGGGGGCAACTGCCCCCTTCCGACCTGCCCCAGACCATCTATGTTTCGTTTCTACAAACCATTGCCTGGCTGTCCGCTGCATCTTCCCTATAGCTATTTCAAGATGATAGACTAGGCGCCTAAGAATATGCAGCAGCTACAGTACTACCTCCAAAAGCGCTATATAAATTCGCGAGATTTAGGCCTACTTACCTGGAAAAAGTGGTAAAGAAAGAATTATGCACTAGACCTATTTAAAGCATCAACTCGAAAACAAACAGTATTAAGCTTTTAAACGATGACGTATCAAAATCTGTCCTCATCAATAAAGGAAGTCAATGCCAGGTAGATCAGTAGGCCTAACCCTACACGTGGTGAAGTAAGTAAGTAAAGTAAAGTAAAATCTCGTGGATTTCTATAGCGCCTTGTGGTGAACAGCAAAACAGGCGAAGAAAAGGTCAACTGGGAGGTATCATTTTAGATTATGCTATATTTGAAGATACACTGTTCGCTGACCGCTCGCGATCTATAACAGACACAGGAGTTCTAAGTCTCCGAACCAGCATGAGTAGGCCTAAAAGATTTCATGTCAATTTCATGCTTCTGTGATTGGCATGTTATACTCGTGGAGTATACCGCATATAGTCAGTCTTGTTGGAGACAGGGTCGCCGAGATGGGGGGACATGGGGCAAATGCATCACACAGACAGCGTGAAAAAGAGCGAGAAGCCAAAAAAGATCATCACTAGTTTGCGAGAGTTGTAACATCGTAACGTGAAATCAATAACAAGTAAACAAAGATCGTCAACAATAATTTTTAAGATTTGTCAGGGGCCCGTCGGCCCTTCTTCACAGGGCCCGGAATTTCTCTCGTCGGACCTGCTTGGAGATCGTGGGTTCAATTATTATTATTATTATTATTATTATTATTATTATTATTATTATTATTATTATTATTATTATTATTATTATTATTATTATTATTATTATTATTATTATTATTATTATTATTATTATTATTATTATTATTATTATTATTATTATTATTATTATTATTATTATTATTATTATTATTATTATTATTATTATTATTATTATTATTATTATTATTATTGTTGTTGTTGTTATTATTATTATTATTATTATTATTATTATTATTATTATTATTATTATTATTATTATTATTATTATCATCATCATCATCATCATCATCATCATCATGACCACGTCTTCTACAAACATCCGGCATTTTTAAACAACGGTGAACTAACTTTTCAACTAAACGGTCGACGTCGTCCGGAAATTCAGGGTGATCGGTCTTGTAGCGGAAGTACTGCGGGGTGGACTTCAAGAATCCAATAAAATCTTTAATGCTGTAGAGTGACTTCGTGCAGATGGTGTCGTCTCTATAAAATATAAAAAGCGATTTTAAAAGATCATCGCAGTCTTGCTTTTATAGGTTGCATCAGCGGCGGGCAACATACGACCCACGGACCAGATGCGGCCCACGAAAGGCCCTAGAGTGGCCCGCCGAGAAATTATGCAGAACGTGTAGGCCTAAATTTTGCCCGCTAATAGTTCATGATTCTTCTTCTTCTTCTTCTTCTTCTTCTTCTTCTTCTTCTTCTTCTTCTTCTTCTTCTTCTTCTTCTTCTTCTTCTTCTTCTTCTTCTTCAAGTGTCATGTATTGCTACGTCGGCGACCATGGATTTCCACTCTCTGTTTCTGGTTTTTCTTATCAGGTCGATGTTGTCTTTAGCCATTGTTGCTTCTCTTAGGATATCTGTATACTTTATTCGTTGTCTTCCTCTTGCCCCTTTCCCCTCTATTTTTCCTGTTACGACTAGATTTTCCAATCCATCCTTTCTAATTAGCTGTCCGAAAAATTCCAACTGTTGCTTTCTTATTGTTTGTAGCAGTTTTCTTTTTACACCAAATACTTTTAGTACTTCCTCGTTTGTTATTTTTTCTGTCCATGAAATTTTTGCATACGTCGTATATCATATTATATGATATATGATATATATATATATTATATATATTAATATATGATATGTTATATCATGAGCTATGAGACGTAAGAAATTTCATAGCTCATGAAACCGACGCTTACCGAAATAACATAACAAGAATAACAATAGGCCTACGTACGAACATTCGATCGCTATGTTGCTTGCAAGGCCCTTGCTTGTTAAAACATGGCAGTATCTAAGGGATTTGTGGAACGTCGTGAGTTTATGCGGTGGATTCCGGGGGGGGCGAGCGCCTGGAAATTTTGCATTTCACAGGTTCAGCAAGACAATCTTTCGTCTATAAAGACGAAAGATTGTCTTGCTGAACCTGTGAAATGTAAAACTGACAGCGATGAAGCAAAATCGACGGTGAGCTGCTGTAGCGCCTCGGTATTTTCGGGTGTAGAGGTGTTGTCGCCCCGCCCCCACGGCCACTATGTAGCCTGCCGTTTTTGACAGATAGATGCCATCAGATTGACACGCTTTACGGTTGGTTGGCCTCTCTCGACGCTTACCGAAAACACTGCTCGAAGTACTCCGACAGCGTCTGGTCTGTTTCTCGGTAATTATTGAAGAAAGAACCCAGCTGTTCCTCGCAATATCTCTGCATTATCTCTGCGATAAACTGTACAAATACCACACAGATGAAATTCTTCCTCCAACACGGATGAAGGCGTTCGACTTACGTTAGAATAGGGTTGCTATCGCGTTTAAAGCGAACGGTAGCGCCGTTTACCCGCAGGCCGTGACTATGAAAAAATAGCCTAACTCACATTCTCACAACGTCTTAGACCAGTGCTGTCCTCCAACATGCGGTTTCCGGGCCGTGTATGTGGCCCGCGAGGATGATTTTACATGGTCTGCCAAAGCTCAAGAAATTTTTCGGCAGTTTAAGCGAGAAAACAAGTCAATGGCCTAATCAGGTATGTAGGTTACTCACGTAAGGTGGGTTCAACAAAATCGGATATATAGTGACTATTTGAAATAATTGCAACTGCAAATATTACCAATTCTAATGAAGGAGGTTAGTATTTTTGAAACAGGATTGGACTTAATTCAATTTATTCACTGGTCAATTAAATCAGTCAATTTTAACACACTTTCCTGCACTTTCCAAATAAAGGACAAGAATTTACAGATCTAGTCGAAAGTTGTTTTTAAAAAGTCTAACCTTTAGGTCTAACCCTATGACCCTCGGCTTCAAGAAAATTTTTCAGTGGCCCGTGGTGTCAAAAAGGTTGGACAGCACTGATTTGTACTTTTGCCAACGACGCCCTCGAAGCGCTGCATGTTTTTGAGAGAGAAAAATTCGTCTTGCTTACTTACTTTTGAAAACCGTTTTATTGCAATATCTGATAGAGATAGTCTCATTACTTTACCCTGCGACTCCAATGCTAGGAGCGCCTCTGAGTAGAAATAGAAGAGGCGTTATACAAATGTCACATTACATTACATTACATCACGGACTTTCAGAAATGTAAGCGATAAGTTTCCTATGATATAATAGGCCTAAGTCGTAATATATACGCCGACTTTCAAATAGGCCTAAAAGTGCAACTGCTAAACAACGATGTCTAAAGTGTATTCCAACTGCCAACCTCCGCGATAATTTTGTTGACATCCTGGTTTGCCATGCGCGGAAAGGAGCTCATGTAGGCGGCCAAAACCCCTCCCGGCTTGAGGACTCTCAGGCACTCCCGCGAGAATCGCCCCGTGTCGAACCAGTGCAGATCCGTTCCCACGGTGACGAGATCGACGCTTTCGTCGTCGGCGATCGAGGTCATGTCTTCAGCGGAGCAGACGCCGTAGAAGACGTTCGGGGAGTCGAGGCTGCCGTTGCATGTTCTCGCCGCCTTTATCTGAGCCGCGCTCGAATCGATTCCGATCACCTGACGAAAGTGCTTCCCAAGCGGTACGGTGCTCATCGCCCCTGGCCCGCAACCCACGTCGATGGCCAGACCCTCCTCGACGACAATACGGGTGCAAGAATCTCGTTCGAATCATCCGCGTCCAGGTACTTCAGGATCTTTTCGAATAGCGTCGACGTGTAGGTCGGACGATGCTTTACGTAGTGTTCGACCACCTCTTCCAGTTCGTAACCAAACGAATGAGACGTCATGGCGGTGGCTCCAATCTCCGACAAGTTTCAACGAACTGCTTCGGTGATAAGAATAAAGGCAAAATATGAAAACGATTGCAGCGAATGGCTCCTCTCTTCCTTGACAAGTCTCTCATTAACTGCTCCTGTAAGAAGTTTAACAGCAGTCTATGAGACTATCAAGTATGCACACCTATGCTGAATTAGCCTATATATATGGCCGAATATATACATTTGTAAGGAAACATGTGGTCAGTGTATAATGAGGGGAAAGGCTGAAAATTTATGTTATAGTCAGTTTTTTATGTACAGAGTAAGTACACTGTACAAGGTCGAGTTCTAAAAACGAATAAAAAAGTTTAAAAACAGTTTGGTCAACATTTGGTGCTGTTTTCCATCAAAAGATCAACACAGTTATTTCATTTAGGTAGCTGGCCGCTCTGGTCTGGTATGTTTGTGCTCATTGTCGTAGTTACGGTGGGGGGGGCGACTCACCCATTCTGGCTGAGACCGGTCGTGGGATTTGCGCAAAACCGTTCAGAAATTTTAGGGGCAGGTAACATGATCCAGGGGCGGAGCTAGGGTGTCCGGCGCCCGGGGACAAACATACCGATGGCGCCCCCTCAACTTGACGAAAATCATACGAAGCAAAAAAGGGCGCCGTTCTGCCCATTTTGGCGCCCCTTCATACTTCATTCAACTTCGCGAATACCCTGACAAGCAAAAACGGTCATCGCCCGTAGCGGAACATCCTACCTTAAACCAATTTTGGCGCCCCCCCACCTCGGCGCCCAAGGACATCTGTACCCCATGCACCCTCTCCTAGATCCGCCTCTGACATGATCGAAAAGAATAGCCTACGTGACTCTGTGCGACGAACTCCTGGGCGACCTTTTATTGCTCGTCGGAGGCACATACGCACAAAAGGTCGATGTGCCCCCCCTTATTCCGGAACCCTGACCGCACCACTGTTTTTATGCCGAAAGATATGAACTTTTTTCTCTTAACTCGTTCAAAGTTACAAAATGTGTCACTTTAATTGGAATCTGCTGAAAAATTTGTTTTTCATTTAGGGTTGGTCTTTGAACGACGAAGTCATTCAGCTGCCTGAATAATTCGGTCTGTGGTGGCTTAGATTTTTAGTTTTAAAAAAGGCACTCGAGGCATTCAAGACAGACAAACATCGACAGCGGTCCACTTCAACGGTTCCATTAACTAGTTTGCTACAATGTAAGTCGAAGGAAGACGTTTTTATACAAGTGTAGTTTAAAACAGGTCCGCGCTCGTTTCGATCATTTTTAAAGCACATTTTAACTAGTCTGTCAATGACATTTGTGTCCATATTTTAGGAATTGTTATTGCTTAGTTCTTTGTTCCTTTAACTGTATATTTTTCACTAGTAATTTTTGAATTTTACGCCTGGGGCTGCCGTCCCTGGCTCCCACACGACGCCAATGAGTATAGGCCTATATACGATATTTGTTAGTTTTATCAATAATATAGATTCAAAGATATCAGATTTTTCATTTTTGAGCATAGTTTATATATAGGATTAGGTATAACAATGTGGGTTCGTTCTATTACAGTGGCCCGCAAGCTTCCTGACGATGGGAACTAAATTTTAAAACAATATCTTTTTGTGGGCCATATCTTTGAAAACTCTGATTTCAACCGCCATTGAATAAGTACAAATTATTCAGATACTCAGTGCATCTTGTATAGCCTATATGACTAAGCACGTAAATTACGTGCAATCAATTCACCAACTAAGCTTCAGATTATTGTGGTATTATAAACAAGACCCAACTACATGTTAGTTCACGTCATGTACCAAGGCTGCCCGAAGACGCCCCAGCAAATGTTGCCATTTGCCTTGGATGTCAGATTGATAGCGACTAAAGACAGTCGGACTCTTGGAAGCGCATGCGAGGCAGACCACCATTTACGTGACTGAATCAGATACCTCGTGACTGCGGATGAGCACATGCTGAGGCATACGAGGCTGCACAGTGCACAAGATCGAGAATGGTGGAGGGTGGGCGGGTGATCGCAACGGTCAAAACGGGTCTCGCGAACCGATGATGATGATGATGATGATGACGACGACGACGACGACGACGACGATGACGATGATGATGATGATGATGATGATGATGATGATGATGGTAGTGGTGGTGGTAATTGTTTTGTTATTTGCAATGTAGTAGACATAACGGCTATGAAGTGCGACTCCCTGATATCTTGGAAATCTCGACAATTATTCGAGGGAACTTTCTTTGTACAGAATTGGTTTTGTGAGCACGAAATGCGCGGATGCACGAATTACAATGCGAGTTATTCCTTGTGTCCCTTCAATTTGATATTTGATAACGAAGAGTTAGATGGGTCACTTTCCCCTCCTCAACTTCCCCAATTCTCGTTCCTCCTTGCCTATGCGCAGCCTTTCATCACTGTGACGACTATTTTGAGCGGTTTTTTGTACCTTTGCACTTACAGATCAATAAGCTTAGGCATAATAATAATAGTATCATTATGTATTTTGGTTTGATGCTCTCTATACCTTACACCGATTCATATCTTATAAGCTGTAAATGGACAGACGCACCTTTGCAGACCTGCTTCTTGTAACTAATGCGCATGATAAGTGGAATAATTGTGTAGATATGTCCATGCCCCCATGATATTCAAGTTGTTCATTAATGGCCGAAGACGAGAACTGAAAGAACTAGGAAATGAGGCGTAGGGCCTACGACACAAGGCACTTGCAGATACAAGCGGTGTGAACTGATGGGAAATTGCGATATTTTCATCCAATTGAAAGCTAGTTATTTAATTACTAATTATTTAATTGCTACAGTAATTAATTACTTTAGAACTAAAGTTTTTAAGATCTTGAATCCGTGAAAATTATATTTTAAAATTAGCCTAACCTAGTAAAGATACTTTTCTGCAGGGATGTTAGTTCTTGGCCTTGGCCCTGGCCTTAAAAACTTCTTAAGGACCAGTTTCAAGTCCCTGGTCCTGGTCCTGGCCTTGATGGCTGAGTCCTTGGTCCTTGTCCTGGCCTTGAGGGTTGAGTCCTTGGTCCTGGTCCTGGCCTTGAGGGTTGAGGCCTTGAATTGTCCTTGAAATCAGTCATGACCATACAAAATCTAGGTCAAAGTATATTTGTTTAGGGAATGAATAATATTATTCTAGGTTATTTTTTTAGTCTGGGTGACTCCGCAGCGACAAATGGGAGAATATCTACAGGCTATCAATTTGCCATCACCAGGCTCACAAATGACGATTGAAACAGCTGCCTGTCCACAACAGTTTGTCCACTTGCACCCGCTCTTTCAGAGAATTCTATGCACGCCTGCTCCACCTGCTCCATTGGAGCGTATATTCTCTCAAAACGAAATCATAATGCGCCCACATAGGGCAAGAATGTCAGATTCACTGTTGGAAACATTGGCGTTTTTAAACTGCAGCTCTAAGCTGTAACTAAGCTTTAAGCACTAACTATCTAACTATGCTTAACAAATGCAAACGAGTAACGTTTGGTCTGTTTCATTTTTTTCAAATGTCAACTGTACTATGTAATATGCAATAGTAATCTGGCTTAACATCTTGGCATTTAAATAACGGCTTATTATTAATATGATAGGACATGTTGTTTCAAGGACTTGCTAATTTTTTCAGTAAAATTCTTTGTCCTTACCCTGGCCTTGAGGGTTGAGTCCTTGGTCCTGGCCTGGCCTTGAGGGCTGAGTCCTTGTTAACATCTCTGTTTTTCTGTACTGAAGCCATCGAGTGCTTACTGTATTTTACGACAGACTGGCAATAACTTACAGTAGCCTATACCTGTAATTCCGTTTGAACTTTGCACTTAACGATTGTGCTATTAAATCTGTAGTATAGATTTTCTCACGCCTTAGAACGTTTCTCGTCTGGATCTGAACGAACTCCAGATATTCACAAGAGTGCGTAAATCCGACGTTACAAAGATTAAGGTATTCGAGTCAAAAGTAGGAAAATTACGAGCGAATCTCTGCGGTGCTTTCTACGAAAAAAAGACAATAATAATAAATGAGTCTTCTATTCCCCGACAGACTAACGTTTAAATAAAGTACTGCTCTTTTCTGTAAAATGGTCCCACGAGTCGACTAAGACACCTTTGTCGGCCAACTATGCCTTGACCCCCGGGTCAGACAGTGCTGTTTTAAGAAGTTTTGGGGCCATAGGCATTTTTAAAATGTAGTGATGACTTTTTGTTGCTTATTCTACTTTTGAAGGACAAAAAAAATTATAAAAAATCAACCAAGATAAAACAGTGATGACCTGTTTTTTTGCGAAAACCACAACATGAACCAACAAACAATCACATGTTTTCACCACCCGCGGAGCCCCCTCATATATAGCCGGGCCCTAGGCACGCGCCTACCATGTCTATGCCTTGAAACGGCCCTGGGGTCAGAGTTTCTGGATGGCGGTTCTATAGGGTTGCCTTGCTTGAAGGGAATTCATGTGACGATGTGATCATACTCTAATCTAATCTTAAACTTCTATAGTGCCACGCCATAATGCACAAGAGCATCAGCCGATGGCACACCTAATCAAAATCATTTAAGATCCAGGTCAAAATCCAGGGTGTCCGGCCGGACAGACGGGTTACAGTCTATAGTGGATAAGCGAAGTCAAAAATATAGAGTTTTGATCTTGTTCTAAAGATCTGTAATGAATTTGCAATGCGGGCATGCTGAGGCAATGAGTTCCAGAATTTAAGGGTGCCCACTGATAAAGCACGAATACCTAGAACTGTCGGAGTATGAGTGAGGGAGAGAACTGTTGCCGACGAGGGTCTGGTCGAGTATTTGTTTGTTTGTTTGTACAGGAAGTTGTGAAAGGAGGTAACCAGGTTCATTGTAATAAAGTGTTTTATATAACAGGATGCAGATTTTAAAATTTATACTTTCTTTAATTGAAAGTCAGTGGAGACCCTTACTAACTGGGGCTATGTGCTCACGTGTGGGTTTTTTTTTAAACTACCCGAACCAGTGAATTTTGAACTCGTTGGCGTTTATTAACCAGGTTGGATTTAGAGATACCAAAAGAAGGGTATTGCAGTAATCAAGACGGCTTGACACTGAGACATTTGCCAAGAGCGTTAATGCAGGTTTAATGCAGGTTCGAAGCAAAATGAACGGGGAATAAATGAGAAAGAGAGGTCGATAGAAAGAATTAATGCATGGTATATACTGTAGATTCATATCGTGATGCACAGAAGGCTTCGATAACAATGTGTAACACAATTTTTGTTCCTGACTTCTGAGTGGCAGTTGCTTATGTATAAAGGATCTGCATAAACGGTTATATTCATCATTACTGTATATTTGCTTTCTTGAGCACAGGTTACAAAAGTTCAGTATTTATACAGATAAAACAAGTACGGTACAATATTTTTCTTCTCGGAAAGGAACAGTAGGTCTACCTACCTATAGCAAACGAGCAATAACAGTCAAAATGATTGAAAAGCGTTCAGAAATGCATTGTCTTTTGAGATTTGTTTCTGTACTGCAAATCACTTTCTTGAACAAGGCTCCAAACACAGTCCCATCATATTCCCAATATACTGTTTTCAGTGTCTCCTGGTAACGACGTTCAAAGTCCAGCACGCCCAGAAACAAACAAATAATATATTTTGTAATGTAATTAACCATATAAACTTCTTCAAACTCACAGGCACAACCCAAACTGCTATTCGCTATTCAGTGCTCTTCCGCCGTTTTGGACTGATCTTCCGGATTGACCTGGCTCTAATGCTATTTGGATTTGGTGCGCCATCGGCTGATGCCCTGGGCATTATGATAGTGGCGCTATAGAAGTTGATTGATTGATTGCTTGATCAGTGCTATTCTGAGCAAACGCGCGTTCGTTATCTGTCCAATTGAAACTCGTATAGAGATAGACTGAAGGATCTGCATTTGAGAGTAAAGTAGGTCAAAGTCTACAGGTGAAAATCGCGGAACATGCAGTTTCGTGCTTTACGCCTATAGACCTACGTGATTTAATCGTGATATTTACGAATTACGATGGACAATTCCTAATTTTCTCATACGATTTTGCTACTTCCTCAGATCACATAGGTAGGCCTAATTTAGCTGCAGACTGCTTCTGCCTCAACGGAGATCTAATTGAAAACTGTTTCTATTATGGCGAAGCTTTTCGACACTCCAGAGATTGCCGAATTCTACGTGAAATATCGTCCCGTATATCCGGCCTTCGTGTATGAGAAGATTTTCCAGGTCTTGGACGACGGTTCTGCCGGAAAAAGCAATCGCCATTTTGCCGTCGACGTCGGGTGTGGAAGCGGGCAGTCGACGCGACAGCTGGCCGAGCACTTCGACCGCGTTCTAGGACTCGACTCGAGCGAGGCACAGTTGAACGAGGCCAGAACGAAGTTCTGCTCTGGAGTTTCCAACGTTGTCTTCAGATGCAAAACGGCCGACCGTCTTTCGGAAGTGGTCGAAGATGGTAGCGTCGATGTGGTGACCATCGCAACTGCCTTGCATTATTTTGGATCAAAGTCGTTTTTCGAAAAGTGTATGAAGGTTCTGAAGAACGGAGGTGTCATGGCAGCCTACTGCTACAGCTTCAAGATGGACGGCTGGGACAATGCAGACGGCGGGCAGATATTTCGAGAGGTCGGTTTCAGTAATTGCATCTTCATCATTCTAATTTGATAATCCGCCGCCCGTGCGGTGATAGAACTGGGCATTGTATGCGATCTTTCTTTCTTGCTGCAGAGTCGTCCACATTATCCACGTCATTACGTATTAATTAAAAACTTATAACCAACATTCGTTCAGCATATTATGTGCAAATAGACGGAATTTCTTAGACCGGCCCACCATATGTCATAGTGTACAAATCTAGTAATTAGAAAGTTTTTCAGGCGAGTTTTGTGTTGTATAATTTGCACAAGATTTCAAATAGACTGCAAGTATCTGATGCGATTTGCTTGATAGATGTCTCGGCCGGAGCCTGTAAATGTAGACATTGTTCAGATTTTGTTCAAAAGAAGTACGGCGTGACCATTTTAGTTTACTGGATGTCCAAGTCACTTCAGTGGACATGTCCATTTGGTAGCAGAGGCTACACTTTAAAAAGCGTCTTGCAATCTGACCGTAACGAATTTAAAATTGTGACATCGACGACGAAACCACAATAATGATGATATCGATCATCGATGACTATAACAACAACGATGATATTAGTTTTTCGCAGGTATTTTTCAAGGCAATTCTGAGCACGGAGTGTTTGAGCAAGGGATGAAACATGTTATGAACAAATATGAAGATTTGTTCTCCGATCTTGTCGAAGTTTTTCCGAAGACCGAACGGTAAGTCTTCGAAAATATACAAAAGGTTTTTATATATCCAATATATGATTGATTGACCGATTAGTGCGGTTAGTATTTGACTCAATTCGGCTAGTTCAGACAATCAGTGGCGGCTCCAGGATTTGGCAAGTAGGGGGCGTTGGGGTGGCAACTTCTAATCATGGGGGCAACCATTTGTTGGTTTGTATGTAGCATCAATTAGTATAGGGTCCCAACAGGGGGCCACTGGGGGCCAGGCACTCAATAGGGGCACGGGCCCTCCCTGGCCCTCCGGTGGAGCCGCCACTGCAGACAATTCTATCTGTTGCAGACCAGTGGACGACCTATGATCTACTATGGTCCTAGCATTCGGCTTGCCATGCAAGTGTTGAAAATACAGCCCAGAGATGTCCATGTGCAAGGTTAATCCATTGATTGGGCTGAGTTCGGTCAGAAAAAGGTCACGGTTTAAGAAATCTTAATGTATTACGGTGGCTTGGGTCGGGTCAAGTAACCCTATTACCGGCATGGATTGGGCTGGACCGGAGATTTGATGGATTTGGATGGATTGGGTTCTAAAAAAACGAACCAATGCATGGACATCTCTGATGCACAAGCTTGGCCATGTGATAAGGTTCCCCATGGGAATCCCATGAAATTAGTCCCATGGGATGGGATGAGATGGGGCAGTACTGTTCCATACCATCTCTTGAGACTCATGAGAAAGAGCTATTCTAACTTTTAAATTTTAAAAACCTTTTTGAAGCTTTTTATCCTTCTTTTTTTCTTAATAATATATTTACACCTATGTTTTGTGGTGGAAAACCTGGTAAATACAGTGTAGCCTAAATACACGTAGCCGTTTATTATAATGGCAGGCGGCAACCGTGTTAGACTGGGGATATTAGAATCAAACAATATCGACATTATAATGTTGACGAAAAAACATTCATGATTTTGCTCCTCGCCTTCGTCATTTGCAAACCTGAGAATGTACCGGAATTTGCTTAAAACATTGCATTTCCTATTGGAACATTTTGTAAAAAGACGCAGCGCGTAGGCCTACCGTCTACGCTGTTATCTTCGATAGTTATAGGAGGTGGCATAAGTAATAGTAGTAGTAGCAGCAGCAGTAGTAGTGGTGGTGGTGGTGGTATGGTAGTAGTAGCAGTAGTAGTAGTAGTAGTAGTAGTAGTAGTAGTAGTAGTAGTAGAGTAGTAGAGTAGCCTAGTAGTAGTTGTTGTTGCAATAGTAGTAGTAGTAGTAGTAGTAGTAGTAGTAGTAGTAGTAGTAGTAGTAGTAGTAGTAGTAGTAGTAGTAGTAGTAGTAGTAGTAGTAGTAGTAGTAAGTAATAGTAATAATAATAGTAATAATAATAGTAATAATAATAGTAATAAATTAGTAATAGTAGTAGTAGTAGTAGTAGTAGTAGTAGTAGTAGTAGTAGTAGTAGTAGTAGTAGTAGTAGTAGTAGTAGTAGTAATAATAATAATAATAATAATAATATAGCTATTGTAACTGGGTTTTAATTGTTCCGGCCTGATCTGTTCAGCCCCCTCTACACTTGAGGTTCTAATAATTAATTCTATAGATCCATAGGCTATAGGCGATTTTCATTGTCACAATAGTCTACATGTCGCGTTGATTTTGAATGCGTGTTTATACAAAACTTTGCAATCCTGATATGGCATTACAAGACTTATCGTCTGTTTATTGAGTGTTCTTCTTATCGATGATCGCTTATGATTGAAACGCAGTTTAACCCGCACTGTCGTGCAGAAGCGTTCGCTGAACGAGGTCGATGGCTTCATTCGATCGACGGGCGTCTACAAATTTTATCGCGATCGAAATCCGAACTGCGATGATCCGGCGAAAACACTTATCAGCAGGTCAAGTGATTATATTATTATGTTCATATTGGGGCCCAAAAATCGGGGCCACTTTCTGTATTCAATAACTTTAGAGTTGCGAAGAAAAAATCGAGACAGACACAGTAGCTCCCTATGATGAATGTAATCCCAGCCCGAGTATGGGGCCGAGCAAGACAAGCTAGGACTACCACCATCCCACATTGTTAGGAATCTACCAGAAGTTAAGATTCGAATCTAATTTTCGAACGTCTATATCGAAGGACAACAACCGCAGTCGACTGTAATATTTTGCATTCATAAGAATTATATTTTAAAATAAATTAGTACAGCCTAGTAGAGATACTTTTTGTGCTGCAGTTCTCTTGAGAACTTATTTTACCAGAGCGCGATTTGTAGGGGGAGGGAGGATTTTCTTCCCTACTGACCAACTACATCTCCTCTACTGCTACATTCCCCACCACTACACCCCCACTGCTACATTTAGATCCCAACAGCTACATCCCCAAAGCTCTACATATCCCCCTCTGCTCCAGGTCCCAAATCAGTCCACCCTTCTTATAACTAATAATAGGGTTGTAACAAATTCTAATGCCTATTGAAATGGCAACTTATGTGCGATTCAGGTATGAAAAAATGAGTTTTGTTTATCAGAAAATAGGCTGCAGCAAGATATTCTGATCTGCCTAACTATCCAATCTTACACAGGGCAGTCCCTACTGAACCACTTTCAACCTTGTTATATTACATTATATTATTATATTATATTATATTTGACTTTCACGAATTCTGAGTACGAATTCATAAGAGTTATGATTGTGACAGATTGAAGGCCTTCTACGGTGTCGATTCCGATGATGAACCAGTTGTGAACGCGCCCATGGAATATTTCATGATTATCGGCAAAAAAGCTTGAACGAAATGTAATCATCACATGGTTTACGTCTATACAAAGATGCATGGACGACAATAAGGAAGTCTGTGGCCAATAGATGAGGAGTATAGAGACATATGAATCAGTTAGGCCTACGTTTTATCATCATCATCATCACCACCACCACTATCTCTGTCGTCACCACTACCACCACCAGTAACGCGCAGAGGGGGCCGGCCGTTGGGTCGGTGGTTCCGGGCATCCGCCATATGGAAGCATCAAAATTGACTGGGCGTTGTTTTTTTTCTCAACACTTTTTACATGAAACTCCTATAAAGTTACTTATTTGGCCCCGGGCGTCCTCAGAAGATGGGGGGGGGGGGGCAGGCACTCAAATAGGCTAGGCGCCAGTTTTCTCGTCAACCCAGATAATTAATAGGGCACCCAAATTTACTTGACCTCGGGCATCCACCAGTCGCTGCGCGTCACTGACAATCACCGCTGCCGCCGCTGTAGTTATTGAATTAATCACTAGATAACTGCAATCCTTACATGTAGACCAATCACGAGATTTTTATTCACAAACAGTACGTGTTCTTATTCTGTCGAAATCAATTATAGCTATACACTGTAAATTAAGTGGCAAATTCGCATCCAGGTATAAGGGAACTTCATTGTATTCAATGCCCAGCTATTGAAATTGCGGTCGTTGTGACTGTTTAGAAGTGTTCTATCTAGAGTTCTAGACTCCATGACTTTGGGTAGGGGAAATTGACTTGGCTGGAGGGAAAGAGACACATTTCAATGCAAAATTTGAGTCAGTTCTGGGATTTTCAGTGGGGGAATTGTCCCCTCCTATCAGACTTGTATTTTATACACTGCTAATTACTCTGTAACTAGCTATCAAAGAGCAGACGTATAACAGGAATAATGTGTCTTTATAGAAAAGGCTCAATATGAAGCTATTTAAATCCTGTTAATATGTGATGCATATTTTAATTATATAACATTCAATTTAATGTATTAAAGGTATTTTATAGCATTATGCGACTGTTTTTTTAAGAATTCAAATAAAGAATCAACTGAATTATTGTGTTATGTCGGCATATGAAAGTATCTACTGTAATTATGCCGCAGTCTTACGCTAAATATCTTACCGATTTACTTATACTTTTCTGAAAATTGCAGTTTGAACATTCTGCATTTTAAGATTTCATTAGGCAGCCATGGAATGTTTGTCTTTCTTGACAAGAAAATGTATTAAACTCTCAATTTAATTAGTAGAATTTTGACCAGATTCGTTCTATTCCGCGATTTTACTTTTAAAAATCGGCCAAATAAAGTAAAAGCCCTTTTAAGTTACTTAGTGATCACATCAGAAAAGATTAAAACGTTCATAATTTGAATCGATTAAGTCCCGAGAAATTTTTATTACCAAAAGACTTGTGGCGGGTAATCTTACGAAGCGCTGACTTTTCGGATTGTTAACCAATCAAATCTGCCACGTCCTGTGAATAATCGACAAACCACCATATATACGAAGACGCAAACATTGGTGCCAACATCTATTAAGCCTCTAGGCTAGACCTCCCACTTTTTCGAGAGCCTATTATTGGAATTGGGAAGGTATCGGGATCGAGACCCCAACTTTTTCATCCAAATTTACGTCAACGGACGTTACTGTTTTCTTATTTTGAAGCTTGAACTTTGAAGTTTGTATCATAGATGTCCAGGGTGCGATTTGTGACCTGGAGCAGTGGGGGAATATGTCGAGTTTGGGGGGATGTAGTTGTTGGGAAGTGTAGCAGTGGAGGGATGTAGTGGTGGGGATGTAGCAGTAGGGGATGCAGTTGGGCAGTGGGGAAATCCCCTTCCCTCCTACAAATCGCGCCCTGTAGATGTCCATGGGTTGGGTCAGAAAATAAGTCACGGTTTGAGAAATTGTAATGTAGGCCTACTACGGTGGGTTGGATTATTACCGGCTTATTATTATTATTGTTATTATTATTATTACTATTATTATTATTATTATTATTATTATTATTATTATTATTATTATTATTATTATTACCTAATTACCGGCATGGGTTGGGTTGGAGATTTGATAAATTGGGTTCTAAAAATGGAACCATGGACGTCTCTGGTACGCATCAGTCGGAGTTATCTGACTGTCTGATAACATTATTTTGCGATACAATAGGTTAAGATCTTACATAAACTCATAAAGTGGTAAGTTTATTAATAGAATTCGGATTTAACAGAGCACTTCGTAGTCGTACATCATCGTATTGGCGCTAAAAAAAGTGTTGCGAATAACTGACTCAGTATCTGACTACAGAGCCAACTACGGAGACAACTGCTACAAATTGCGGGTTGACTTCAAAGTCACAGGCACAACCCAAACTGCTATTCGCTCTTCACCCAGTGCTATTCTTATCAAACGCGCGTTCGTTATCTGTCCAATAAGAACTCGTATAGAGATAGGCTGAACGATCTGCATTGATAGCAATGTATGCTAAAAGGTCAAAGGCTAAAGGTGAAAGTCGAGGAACATGCGTTTCGTCCTTTACGCCTATACGTGATTTAATCGTGATATTTACGAATTACGATGGACAATTCCTAATTTTCTCATACAATTTTGTTACTTCCTCAGATCACATATGTAGGCCTAATTTAGCTGCAGACTGTTAGCTTCTAGCTGCCTCAACGGAGATCTATTGAAAACTGTTTCTCGATTATGGCGAAGCTTTTCGACACTACAGAGATCGCCGAATTCTACGTGAAATATCGTCCCGTATATCCGGCCTTCGTGTATGAGAAGATATTCCAGGTCTTAGACGACGGTTCTGCGGGGAAAAGCAATCGCCATTTTGCCGTCGACGTCGGGTGTGGAAGCGGGCAGTCGACGCGACAGCTGGCCGAGCACTTCGACCGCGTTCTAGGACTCGACTCGAGCGAGGCACAGCTGAACGAGGCCAGAACGAAGTTCTGCTCTGGAGTTTCCAACGTTGTCTTCAGATGCGAAACGGCCGACCGTCTTTCGGAAGTGGTCGAAGACGGGAGCGCCGATGTGGTGACCATCGCAACTGCCTTGCACTTTTTCGCATCAAAGTCGTTTTTCGAAAAGTGTATGGCGGTTCTGAAGAACGGAGGTGTCATGGCAGCCTACTGCTACAGCTTCAGGATGGACGGTTGGGACAATGCAGAAGTCGGACGGATATTTCAAGAGGTCGGTTTCAGTAATTGCATCTCGACGGAGAGAGGTTCAAGCTTCGTTAGCGGCCCTCAGGCCCGCCGCAAGTGGGGGTGCAGGGGGTGCAGCTGCACCCCTGGAAAAATGTAGGGGGTGCAGTGCACCCCCTGGAAAGAAGATGGGCTGCACCCCTCTGCACCACCTTTCAGCTAAAATTCGTCAAAAAATTGCCAAAATTTGCTAAAACTGGCCCAAAATTGCCAACATTTGCAAAAAATGTGCAAAAAATCGCCAAAAATTTGCTAAAATTAGCCAAAAATTGCTAAAATTGGCCATAAAATTGCCAAAATTTGCCGAAAATTTGCAAACAATTATCTTGCCCCAAAGAAAAGTGTGAAATGATGCTACTGCTTTTATCTGGAGAAAATCTGCACCCCCTGATGAAATTTTGTTCCGGCGGGTCTGGCGGCCCTAAATGGCTTTCACACGGACAGTAATGCCTTCTAAGCCACTTTAAATCACGGTATCATTCTGATTTGAAAAACCATCTCCTGTTGTATGATTAAAGCCGCGCAATTTTACAGTTTTTTCAAATTACATGACTTACTGCGTGTCAAAATAGAAGGAAATTCTTCTATTAGAAAATCTTGCTAGGGTATCACCTACGTCATTTCTGACCAGGGCGCGATTTGTAGGGGAAGGGGATTCCCCCCCTCACTGAGCAAATGCATCCCCCTACTGCTACATCCCCCCACTGCTACACTTCCCAAATAACAACATTCCCCTCAAGCTCGACATATCCCCCCACTGCTCCAGGTCACAAATCGCACCCTGTTTCTGACTCTCTAGAAACATCCAGATCGTCTTCTTTACCTCTAGCAGTTCTCAAATTTTAAAAAATCTTTCTTTCTGGATCTCTCGCAATAACAGCACGGTGAAAAACGACAGGAAAGACGCGAATAATAATTATAGAACTGCGACTGAAGAGTACAATGAACACGAACAGAAGGAATATAGAAAATCACTGGCAAATTAAAGATAATGATGACGACTGCCATGGCGATGAAAGCGACGACAAAATACCAGGAATTTCGTGATGTTGATATTGATTCAATTGTTATTGATGATTCTAGTTTTTCAGGGACTACATTCGAGGTTATTTTGATCATCGGGTGAAGCATGTTTTCAACAAATATGAAGATTTGCTTTCCATTCTTGCTGAAGTTTTTCCGAAGACTGAACGGTGAGTCTCTTAACATGTACAGTATTACGCGGATACCAGATGTAAAATTGATCACCTATTCGGTTGGTGTTTTACTCGATTTCAGTAATGCTTAAAATTGTTTAGAGTTGCTGATTAATGGACGCACGATGGACTACTATATATTGTCTATGTTTCGCTAATGACACTATGCGAATATACTCTAGCATTCGTCGCCTTAAGCCTTAAGGCACAAGATTAAATTTATTGATTATGCTGCGAAATTTATTGATTATCTGCTGACATAATGACGTAGCTGCGAAATTTATTGAGTATCTGCTGATGCAACTGCGAGACAATTTATTAATTTAATGAAGATCAAACCTCTGACTTTTACCACTTTTAGCTGTAGCAATAATAGAATTCAGATGCCTTCATAAGAGCATTTTTATCTCGCATAAGTAGCATGAAACAAGGGTATAACAGTCTGCAAAATATGACGAAAAGAACTTGAAGAAGTGAGTCAAGCTAGGAAAAATTACATCGACGGATTGAGAGGGACTGAGAATAGATTTAATCAAGAGCGAGGAAGAAGTAAAGTGGACGAAGAGCTAAATGATAGAATGGTAAGTGAAACAATTGCAAATTATAAGCGATGAAAAAGAAGAAAATATGATGAGAGGCTAAGATAGATAGATCATTAACTGAAGACCTAACGACGCTAAAGAGACAGGGGCGTCTTTAACCAGTGCAGGACCCCGGGTACCTGGCGGCCTGCGGGGCCCTAGACGTGAAGATCAATGTTGACAAGCAAAAAAGGTAATCTCCAACGTTTTTGAATGTTGACAAGCAAAAAAGAAAAGGTAATACTACGTAAAAAAAGTAGTTTGCGCGCGGCGCGGGACCCCTATAATATGCGCGTGGCCCCGGGCACTGTGCCCGAATTTTTACACGTAAAGACGCCCCTGTAAATAGAAAACTATTTTAAACTCCAATAGCGTTATGATAGCATTATAGTTCATATGGACGACTATGCTTTAATGATTTCGCTTCTCGCGTTCGTCATTAGCAAATCTGATCGTGCAACAGGAATTGCTTAAAAATTAAGCGATGCAGATACTGTCGAGCTGTGTTAGTAAAACAAATGCACTAAAAGCGCAGCTGCACTCCTTGATTAGAGGCTTTTGAAAGATTAGAGGCTTTTGAAAGATTAGAGGCTTTTGAAAGATTAGAGGCTTTTGAAAGATTAGAGGCTTTTGAAAGATTAGAGGCTTTTGAAATGTGGATTTGGAGGAAAATGCTAAAAGTAAAATACACAGAGCATAAGACAAACGAGGAAGTCATGAAGGAGATAGAAGAAGAAAGAAGCCTGATAGATACAATCCGGAAAAGGCAGAGAAATTGGATGGGACATGTCCTCCGGCATGACTCTTTACTAAGAACAATAATCGAAGGAAAAATAGAGGGAAAGAGAGTGAGAGGTAGACCGAGAAAGATGATGTTGGAGTGGATGATGAATAAAGGATATCAGGAACTCAAAGAAGAAGCAAGCAATCGATCGGAGTGGAATAACTGGATACCTGGACCTGTCGAGAGACAGAAACACTGATGATGATGCACTCCTTGGTGTCCGCAATTGCAATACTGAACTATATCGGTGCAATTAAAAGGGAAGGCTCAACCTTTAGGTTTACAGGCCTGCTCGCGTTGATTAATGCAGCGGTTAACTTCTCAAACCGTGGTCCGCGGACCAAAAGTGGTCCGCGAGAGGCGGGTCTAGTGGTCCGCGGTAGATTCTGAGAAAACGTTACTAAAAATTAGACGTAGCTTATTTCAGTAAGTTGCGATAAGGTTTTTGCTTGTCAGTTGCAATAATTTTTCTCAATTTCAGGTGGTCCGCGAGAAATTTTTGATCTTCAAAAGTGGTCCGCGAGACAAAGGGGTCTGAGAACCACTGGATTAATGTGTCCGTTTAAATATATTACCATAAATAAAATATGCAACCCCGCTAGCGTCAAAATAATTATTGGGAGTTCTTGTTGATGAACGCTCAGGGATATTTATACGCCCCTAACACCCCCCCCACACACACACACAACACACCCAATTTGAGACCGACTCCGCTAATAACACCCCCAATTTCAGCTATTGGATGACCTTTTTTGCTAGTCAGACTTTTTGTCAGGGGACCCCAGACCCCAGAATCTACCGACCCCCCCCCCAATTGATAATCCTAGAAATAACCCTGCGAACCCTAGTTCTTGTTCTTTGTGATCGAAACGCAGTTTTATCCGAACTGCCGTGGAGAAACGCTCCCTGAACGAGGTCGGAGGGTTCATTCGGTCAATGTCCGCCTACAGAAGCTATCTGGAGCAGAATCCGAACTGCGAGGATCCAGTGAAACCACTCATCAGCAGGTCTAGTGATTTTTATTTGCATGTGTATGATATCTGCATGTGCAGTGACCGCGCCAGGTATAGGCTATACACAAAAGCAGGACCTAGGCCAGGCCATTTTTGGTCATGTCCTGCACTGGGCCCGGCCAGGCAAACAGTAAAAAGTTAAAAACATTTAAAATCACTAGAAAATCATTTCAATTAGCAATTAATCGTTATATAAGTAAATTAATGAGAAAGACGACGGATTGGTAACGTGTTAGAGCGGCACGCTGACGGAATGGGTTCGACTCCTACAGGACCCCGTAAGGTCGACTCAGCCTTCATTCGCCAGAGGGCGGTGGTAAATGAGTATCAGCTTTAGCTACGATGGTAACACGCGGGTCTGGAGAAAGCAGTGGCAAACTGCTCTAGATTGACGGTGCAAACCACCTGCGTCGCTTCTTGTCAGAAACATGAGTCAGCGTCGGGCCCAACGCTCGAACTCGAGTATGGGCGAACCTTTACCTGTTATGCTTCCTATACACCTACTCTGGTTAGCCTATCGCTAGACGATTTTCAGAAAATACTAAAGTTATCTGATCTGCATAATAATAATAATAATAATAATAATAATAATAATAATAATAATAGGCCTGATGATGATGATGATGATGATGATGATAATAATAATAATAATAATCATCTTTATTCGTGACAAGCACAGCATAAAAAGTAGTACACAACCAGTAGTACACAACCAAGGAAAACACAAATCAACTGAACAAAACTAAATAATAATAATAATAATAAAATAATAATAATAAAATAAACCTAATAATAAACAAATAAACTAAGAACAAACTTTACACAGTACAGCCTCTGCCCTCAGACAAATTCTAGTAATGCACTGAGCAAAGTACAGTGGCTTCTTCTCATATCTATTAACAAAGGATGCTTGTCGCTTTTCTACAATAGCATGCATACTATCCAAACCCGTCAGGACTCTGATATACTCGACATTATCTGCCTCACATGTTTTAAAATTTTGCACACAACTACTCGAATCAGTCTGTCAAGAGCATTAAGAATACTTTTGTTTGGAAATGTGGCTTCCATACCATACAATACAATAGGTAGACAATAGCTCTTTACCAGGTTAACGCATATTAATTCTGAAGCGGCAGCTCTGCTGCGACTATACAAGCAATTAAACGTGCGGAAAAATTTTAATTTAGCTTCTGAAATAGATAACCCGAAGTGCCTGCCCTTTTTAAGTGTCACCCCGAGATACCTAATTTCCTCCACAAATGGCAAGGCAACACCATCCAGGACCAATACAGCACATGCGATATTGCAACGTGTCCCAACCCTCATCACCATAGATTTCTTCACATTAAATTTCAAATCCAAATCCACAAAGTCATTGGTGCAAATATCCAGCATGTGCTGCATGCCGGATATAGAGTGTGACACCAATAAGATATCATCAGCATACAATAAACATCCAACAAACAAATCATTGATATAGCAGCCATATCCAGAATTTTGCAACTTTAAAATTACATCATCAATATAAACAGCAAATAGCAAAGGCGAAAGAACCCCTCCTTGTCGTACCCCAGCCACTACAGTAAAAGATTCTGATAAGGCATTACCCCATCTAACCATAACATTACATTTGGAATACCAGTTGAGTAAAACTTCAATGAAATACCAAGGGGTTTTCCTTTGTATCAGCTTCAAAAACAGCCCATAGTGACTAATTTTGTCAAAAGCTTTTGAAATGTCAAGAGCAGAAATGACAGCTGTGCATGAATTTCTATTGAGATAACTTATTACCCCCTCAATGTGTATAAGGCATCTGAGCATCCTACCCCAGTTTTGAACCCAAACTGCAGGTCAGAGCTCCCAAAAACCCCCAAATTTCCCCAGTAATACATGCTCAAAAATCTTAGACACTACTGGACTCAGGTTATACCCTATAATTGTCACACCTTGTAGGGTCTGCTGTGCAATTTTTAGCAGAGAGGATCATGATACCATTACAAAACCTTCTGGCACATATCCTGCTTTCAACATTAGATTAAACAAATGAGTTATACAAGATAATACAATTGGGTGTGCATACAGTAAATGTTCTATAGTTATCCTGTCAAACCCGGCTGCTTTGCCCAGCTTAATTTTACTAACTGCTATGCCCACTTCTTCAATTGAGATCACAGGACACTCTATACTCTGACTCCTATAGCCTGAGTAACAGCCCTCAAACTGCAGTTTGAGATTATCGTGCCAACTACTGTTATTGGGTGTGCAGGCAGATCGAAAGAAATCTGCAAATGCATTGGCAATTTCAGGTTCGGTACAGGACCCATCCACAGTTTTAGCACAACTATTACTCCTTCCCCAAATTTATTTTTCCAGGACTTCCAAAAGGTAGTAAAATCTTTTTGCATGAGGGCATCATTCAATGTATCACTAAAATAATTTTTATTGTTTTTATATTTATTATAATAATAATAATAATAATAATAATAATAATAATAATAGGCTGATAATAATAATAGGCCTGGTGATAATAATAATAATAATAATAATAATAATAATAATAATAATAATAATAATAATAATAATAATAGGCCTGATGATGATAATAATAATAATAATAATAATAATAATAATAATAATAATAATAATAATAATAATGTGTTTTTAAGTGGCTTAGGAGGCCAAGTAAGCCTGTGTGAAGACCACTGTCATCCAGTCTAAATTTTACTTTGACTAATTCTGAAAATGAATTAATAAGAATTGTGATTGTGTGATAGATTGAAAGTCGCGTACGGAGTCGATTCCGAGGATGAACCAGTTGCCAATATGCCTATGGAATATTTCATGATTATTGGCAAAAAAGCATGAAGGAAATCTAATTATTACTGGGTAGCCTATACGTCTATTCAACAACCTATCCTATGTGCGACATAATTATAGAAGTTTATTGTCAGATTAATGTGTCAAGTTACATCGTCGTCGTCGCCATCATCATCATCATCTTTCTATGATTCTATCACACTTTATAGCAAATGATGAAACTCAACATCACCACTACAGACATCAAATTATTGCATTGTTTTTAATGGACCAATCAAAAACCTCTATATATTTACAAAAGATAATACTTTCACCAATGGTAAGTGTTCCTACTCAGTCGAAATCGATTAATGGTAAATCAAGTAGTAAAATCACCTTTAGATTTGAAACAGCTTCATTGTAATCAATGCCCAGTTCATCAAATTGCTTTCATGATAACTAGTTAACTTTGAGAGAGCGGTCTATAAATATCAAGCAGAATTTCTATAGGACAACGACATTTTCTAGCTCCCTAAAGAAAAGGTCAAATACGTTTTCTCGTGTCGCAGATCTTCGCACATGTATTTTGCTATATTTAAGGAATTTTAGATAAGTGTTTTGGGCGATTTAATTTGTTTTAATGGCAGTCATTGCGTTATGTAGGCATGTGAAAGTATTTCATTATGCCGCAGTATTAATTTCTATGCGAATTTGTTTAGATTTATCTCATAATTCAGTTTAAAAAGAAATCTGCATTGATTTTTCCATCTGATCCAGCCAGACATGGAATACTTCAGTGTGTGTGATTAAAAATAATGATTAAGCCTCCAATTTTATCGTCAGAAACGTTCTATTCCGTGATTTTTTGCTAAAGTAAGTAAAGTAAAATCTCGTGGATTTCTATAGCGCCTTGGAAAGCAGCACAACA
This sequence comes from Metaphire vulgaris, assembly GCA_018105865.1. Classification (NCBI taxonomy): domain Eukaryota; kingdom Metazoa; phylum Annelida; class Clitellata; order Crassiclitellata; family Megascolecidae; genus Metaphire; species Metaphire vulgaris. Next base: position 26,412,335 of record CM030833.1, read on the forward strand.
GTAGCTGCTAAAAGAAAGTAGGTGTTATTAAACCAAAATCCCGTTTAAAATGACTGAATAACTATAGGCCTAATTACTGTATAGTGACAAATTGCAACATTCATATTTCGATTTTCTGCAAAATACTACTGATAAACAATCTGTTGTGCTTGGATTCCGTTATATTGTTGTAGAGATCTGCCCGTCTCCGTTAGGGACTGTGACTGTTTGTATGCGAAATTAGTTAGAGATGATTTATTGTTCGGCGGTCGTACGTCCACTCTTTGACTAGATCGCGCAGCAGCAGCAGCAGCAGCAGCAGCAGCATCCAACGTCTTCGAATTTAACGGAACGTTAGATAGAGGAGGAGGAACGACGGAACTGTTCTGGAAATTGAACGGATTGAAATTGACCGAACTGTGTGCCGGCGCCGAGGTTGGGGTACCCCCGATTTTTATGGTGGTCCTGTCGGGCGCCGAGTCGATCACGTAGCTAAGAGGGCCCCACTGGTAGACGGAATGCGACGGACTTCTGCTCGAAGTTACACCGCCTCCTCCTCCTCCTCCTCCCTCCGCCGCCGCCGGAGGAGGAAGCTCCGTTGGACGCCGCGATCGACGTCAACTCGAGAGTGGACGGCCTTCTAGCGTGAGTTTCATGTCTTGCCGGTGGTTCGTTCGTGCCGCCGCCGCCGCTGCTGCTGCGTGTGTGAAACGGAGTCTCTTCGAATTTTCGCCGATCGTAATCGATGGTCGGCTTTCTGGAAATGACGAGCGAGGCGGCGGCGGCGGCGGCGGCGGCTGAGGAGGTGTCGTCCATGGCGGCGGCGGTGGCGGCGGTGGCGGCGCTGTGAAGACAAGGCTGAGACAGTTCGACTGCGGTACCCTGGTGGCGGAGTTTGAATCCGAGGTGTTCGTCGTTGTTGTCGATGACTTTTGGCGACGAAACTGCGACGGCGGCGGCGGCGGCGGCGGGCGGCAGCACGCGATGGATGTTTCTCGTTTTCCTTCTCCACCGGCGCGTACCATCTGGTTTTTCCTGCTGCACAATCAAATACTTGCCAAGCACCGATAGGCTATAGTTATCATAATTGAGAGTATCGCGCACGCACACACACACACACACACACACACACACACACAAACACACATACACGGGGCAAGTTCTGAGAACATGTCGCGATACTTTGGAAAAAGAAATCTGTTGAACTTTCAAAAGTATTTTAAAAGGGTTTGACACCATATCTCAATGAAGCATTCATTATTATCTATCCTATTGGTAGGCACATACATCGCGTCGAGATCCATGACAGAACCTCAGAACTTGACGAAGTAATAGATACATTAGTTTGCAACGATGTAAGAAGTGGACGTCAATTCAACGCCTAGCATTCTATAGGAACACGCTCTGAATATGCATTTGGCATGCAGACGGCTGCGGAACCGATTTAGGTTCGGGGGTGTGGGGCTCCGGAAAACTGTTTCTTCTCTCCCGCCCTAGCTCTCCACGGCCCTGCCCATATAGGCTAATAAGATTCAGCAAAATCCTTGTCATACATATGGCCTAATATATCCTGCCTAAATAAAAAATATAACTGATTTCAGCCAATTAGCTTCTTCTACTCATTCACTATCATATGTCATATCATATCATTCACCATCATATCGTTATTTTGATATCTATTATATCTACTATTATTGCTGCTACTACTATTAGTAGTAGCCGCAGTAGTAATAGGCTTATAGCAGCAGCAGTAGTAGTTGATGTTGTTGCTGTTATTGCTAACTAATAATAATAATGCACTTCTATAGCACCAGTTATAATACCCAGGGCCAAGGGTATCAATCGATGGTGCTTCAAATCCATCCGCAAAAGACCAGGTAATTCCAGAGATCGAGTCAGAGGGAAAGAGTAAGACCGACTATGGAGGAAATGCTAATCGAAAGATATGTGTTTTAATTAAGTCTGGATCTGAAAATACTCAATGAATTGGAAAATCTGACAGCCGGAGAGAGAGTTTCAGATTTTTGGCCCAGAAATAGAAAAAACTCTGTTGCAGTTGGAGTAGTTGTTGTTGCTTTTTTAGCTGTATTGTTTCTTAACAGAAGACCATCTTAGCGAAAATCGAGAAAATAATTAGGCCTCTAGTACAGTGGCGGCTCCACAGGGGGGCCGAGGGAACCCGTGCCCCCTATTGAGAGCCTGCCCCCCAGTGGCCCCCCTGTTGGGACCCTATACTTAATACTACATACCTAACAACAAATGGTTGCCTCCCACCATGACTAGAAGTTGCCACCCCAACGGCCCCCTTGCCAAATTCTGGAGCCGCCACTGCTCTAGTATACAAAGAAAAATGAAGCAACCCGTGATTGCAGTAAGACAGGCGTCAACGTTCACATTCCAGTTTAAACGAAATAGCTTTGACCTGCCACGCTAAATGCTAAAAAAAGTGAATAGACTTAACGAAGCGCATCTGACCCGACCCGAAACTTTTCTCGCCTGAAATTTACGAACCCAAATACTTCAACAGCCTGCACTATAGCACTCTGAACTGTGACGCCGAGGCCTAGTACAGAAAGGAGAAGGTCTTTACCTCCTCTATCCCAGAGTCGTGATATCGGCGATTTGAATCGCTTCTTTTCATTCGCCTTTGGCGGGTCACCAGACTGGGCGCCGGAGGGCGATCGCGGAGATCGAGAACTGGTGTCCGTTGGACTCGAAACATCGCTGTGCGGTGTTCCGGGAGATGTGCCTGTTTGAAACAAATAAATATGCGTGGAACGGATTTCGAGCATGCAGAAAACGAATACAATGCAGTGATCTCGACAGTAGGTTGAAAGGAGATAGCTTAAAATTAATCGCAAATTGAATTCGACGAACGTTTAATTTTTGAAAGCACGTATTGTAGATAGCCTAAAATTATAAATAATGTATATCAGCAAATTTCACTTGTGTCCAGTTTCACAAAAGCGATAGCCAACGATCATAGATTAGGTCCCAGTCGTTAAAGAAGCCCATAGCTTGAAATTTGTATTAAATGATAGGCATTTCCAGATTTAATTATTATTATTATTATTATTATTATTATTATTATTATTATTATTATTATTATTATTATTATTATTATTAGCTAATTTTTCCAACGTTATAACATGACTAAGGCCATAGGCAAGAGCGATTTACAATCAGTCATAGGACAATAGACGCATTATTACAGCCCAGCTATGTATTTTTATTTTACGGTTCAAACTGTATTATTCATCAAATATCAAATAATTAACTATAATTAGAATCTAGCCTCTCGGTGGCATTAAGACTCAAAAATCATAACGAATGATCTGTTAAGGTACTTAAGCGTTGTTAGCACAGGTAACTAATCACAGGTAATAAATGATTCCATTTTAAAAAGAAGAAACAATGTCTGCAGAAAGCCTTACTCTTGTACTCACGCATTATCTTGAATCGAGGATGAGGATTGTCCGGCGTTGTAACCTTAGTGACCTCAGTTACGTGAACGACGTCTAAAGAACAAGTTCAAAAAGTGAACATCCGAAAACAGTATAGAGTTCATGGCATACTTTTGTAAACGTGTATGGTCGGAAGATTACTAGGAAATATGCTGATATCCGCGAGTTTAATTTTGCCTTTAAATGTTTTATTCGCAGGTCTACTTTCTTCAGATCAATGCCCCTCAACCCCACCCAACCACAAAATCCCCTCCCCCTCCCAAAAAAATCCCAGCACTGACACAAATTATTGCATTAAACTGTGTCTCTGAGCTTTAAAAAATCATTCCCTCCAGCCAAATCAATCCCCCCAAGGCCTGGAGTCTGGATAAAAAACGCTGCTAATTCAGACCGTTTAAGCCCAAATTGGATATAAGAGAAGCAACCCATTGGCAACAGATACAATCGTATTTATTGCTTTGAACACCATGCAGCGCCAAATATATGCAGAATGAGATCGAACGAAAATCGTGTAATTCTCTCTCTCCTCCTCCTCCTCCTCCTCCTCCTCCTCCCACCTTTCGGTTTGCTGATTTCTAATTTCTTGAAGAGGTTTGGAACGGAGATCCATCGCTTCTTCTTCGTCAGAGCGTTCTGCATTTGATCAAAGTTCTGTTCTCGGATCATCACCGTGATCTCGCGTTCGAACAGCTCCAACTCTCGCAGAAAGAACTCCTGCTCTCGACGATTCAGGCTCTCCTCCTGCGCTTGCTGCTTCTGAAGCAGCTGATTGATGGCGTCGGCGCGTTCGTTCAGTTCCTGTACAATCAGTAGCGCAATCAATAAGTCGTTCGATAAAAGCAACAACGACCGAGTATCATAAGTATCTCGAGTATCTCCTCCTCCTCCTTCTGACTGATCTCTGGAATGATCTGGATATTTTGCGGATGGATTTGAAGTACCATCGATTGATACCCGTGGGTATTAGAACTGGTGCTACAGAAGTGCATAATTATTAATTATTATTATTATTATTATTATTATTATTATTATTATTATTATCATCATCATCATCATTATTATTATTATTATTATTATTATTATTATTATTATTATAAATGCAGCGTGGGAACCTATATGGTCCATTTCTGAACAGCCGTTCATACCGGACTGCCCCTACTGCAAATTTGTCAACCTCCAAAGGGGGGAGGGTAAGATAGCTAAAATGCAAACTTTTTACCACCACCCCCACCGGAGATCGGTCTCGACCATTGTGGTGGGGTATATCCCCACTATCCCGGGCATATCCAGTTGTTAATGCGTAGAAGAGTACAGCAGTGCTCTAAGAAAGGTCCTCGCTGGGCCTGCAATGCTTCAATTCAGCCCCGACTAGATTCTAATTTTAGCACACAGCGCAGAAATCACAGCACCCTACAGAACGGTTTATTATTATTGCTTGACAAGCATATGCGCAAACTTCTATTAGGCCTCTAGGCTCGAACACCCCCATCCCCAATCCCACCGCACTTTTTAGAGCCTACCGTATGGAAAAGGAAAGGTAAGGGGGGTTGGGCCCCAACTTTTTCATCCAAGTTTACGCCTGTGTTGACAAGGAAGTCTAAGTTTAAGCCTGTCCAGTCGTTTGTCAGAACAGCGCAGTGCAGTTATCTCTTGATCGTAGACAAATATAGGGCATGGGAGAATGGCTGCGAAGCTGATTGATTGGCACGCATTCATCGCACGAGCGCTAAAGAAATTTGCGAGAGAAAAATCATCTGCCTGTAACGAGTCTGCGTATACAAGAAAGCACGAATCCTGAAAGTTTGCATAGGCCTACATATTATATTTTATTATTAGGCCTATTCGGCTGGTTACTGCATAAATAAACCTGCGTCGTTGTCGCAGCACAAAGGAAGTTCTCTCTCTCTCTCTCTCTCTCTCTCTCTCTCTCTCTCTCTCTCTCTCTCTCTCTCACTCTCTCATGTCTTCGCATTCAAGGACTCGCATATACATGTATGAGAATATATTTCCTTTTTACGTCAGCACTTTTGTTTGCCTGCACGTTGCTTATTAATATTATGGACAGCAGAGCAAGAGCAGTCATGCTCGTGCAACTTAATACCCCATGTATAGCTGTCGTCGACTCTGTCGCTGCAGTACAGCACTGCGCTTCCGAGTGGGTTTGTTTAATTGAAAATCACCCTCAAGTCAAATAGGCGTGCAGCTTTCTGATATCTTGAGCAGCCGCGAATGCTTAAAATTCCGAGTTATGTTTCCTTGTTGAATTATTGCATTTGACTTTCTGTAATGATGACGTGCTATTCAAGTAATTTAGGCGTGCCTTCGAAACCACTCTCGAGTATCGCGTCGTTATTAGGCTACAGATGATCGCTCTGTAATAATAGCCTAATCTTAAAATTTGATAATCCAGCTTCCTAGATAACATAGGAATCGATTTCTTCTGTCGATTATTGCCGCCTATTCTTCCAGACTGTCCACATTTGTCCGCAACCCTTGCACTAAAAATTTACAACCATGACTTATTTTCTGACCCAACCCAATCCAACCCGATTCAACCCATGAGTTAACTCGACCCATGGACATCTCTGTGTCACTCTGCCATATAGCTCATAGCCCCTTTGCTAAGCAAGTCGTCAAACGAAAACAATGTCCGTGTTAATTAAAGCTAATATATAACTTACGTCGTCTCGTGCTCGGAGTTTTTCCAGTTTCTCCTGGATTTCCTGATGCCATTGAACCTGAAGAGATTTGAAGGACGCCATGTTTTGCGTAACCAGCGGCGAAACCTTTATGTTTTCTAGCGTCGATAATACTTTGCTGAACAGGGGTCGTTGTTCTGGAACTTCCTCCCAACAAGCTTCAATAACACAGATACAAAAAACACTGGGGTTTAAACGATTCTGCATTCGGTCTAATGAGGCGATCTGAAGATTTTTGGTTCGCTATGGCATTCAAAGTGACCCGAATTTTTGACAAATAGTACATTTGGGATGGTCACGTATATGTATATATATATATATATATATATATATATATATATATATATATATATATATATACTATATATATATATATATAGAGGGTGTGCCAATAAATCCCGTTCGATTTTGAAGCGATGTAACTTTCTTGATATTTAAGGTACGAAGGAAATACAAATACGACAGTTGAGAAGATTTACTCGAGAATTCGAAAAATTAACAGCCATACCGATATACATTCGTGATTTAAGCGAGCGATAGTTTATCGCTTGCCTTTTAGAAGCGTTTGGAAGACTTTCGGGCATTTGTCTGGAATTGGAAGTCTTCGAAAAGAGCCGACCGCGTAGAGAATTTGAAGCGGTTCGTAACCATTGTAGGGCACCTCGCCAGTCAGCATTTCCCAAAGTACAACACCATAACTACAAACCAAACACACCGTCGCTGTTCAATGGAATGAATCTGCGTTGCTCAATCTTGGGTCAGTTTAATGAAACAAAGTTATTGCGCATAACGTTCAATATATTATAATCGCAGCAGAAGTACCGTCAAAGTTCATTCCAATTGATCGATTTAAATTCAGCAAAATACCTCCGTAATAATAATAATAATAATAATAATAATAATAATAATAATAATAATAATAATAATAATAATAATAACGAATAATAATAGATAACGAATAATAATAGTGTTACCGTTATCTCTATTCGAACAAATAAGTGATATATAGGCCAATGGTAATCCTTACAGAAAAGGTAATATGACTAATATCATCTTATAATTCTGCGATCGACAAGGTCATTTTTATTGCTGTTATTCTTGTACTTGTGGTCAACTTTCTCACAAATGGATAATTCCAAATACGATCGACTTGAAAAGCAGCAGTATAATAGGCTTCTACTAGCTTACGCAAAGATTTAGAGGAACTGCATCATCATCATCATTATCATCATCATTATCATCATCCTGTCACTCCGACACACCGGCGCTGGGCGATGGCATGGGTTAACTGCCTCCACGGAGACCTGTCTTGTGTGGCTCGATGTTCTTCTAGTATACTGTCATAAAGGTCCATTCTGTGACGTTATTCGTCCAGGTCTTGGTCTTCCTCTGCTTCCTTGTCCTTCTGTGATCCCTAGCACTATGGACTTTTCTATGGTGTTTCCCTGTCGTGCTATATTATGTCCAAAATATTTCAGTTTTCTTTCTTTCACTTGGTCTTTCCATTCCTGTTTTGTAGAATTCTTCATCATTAGTTCTTCTTTCTACTGTATATATTATGCCATGTCTAATATTTTCCAAAGGCATTTCATTTCAAAAGCTTCTCTTATTCTGTCTTCGTCCTTCTTCAGCGTCCATGCCTCGCATCCGTAAGTGGCAACCGGTCACACCAGATCACGCATATCAGTCGTACTTTAATGACGCTACTGATGCTTTTATTTTTCCAGATTTTTACGGATCTGTCTCAACTTAGAATTTATGCCAGATCTTATTGTTCTCGATATCCTAAAGCAGGATTTACGATAGTAAAACTTTCCTTTGCCCTAATCGACCTGAGGTATAACTTCATTCTAGCAAACTGTTCCTATAGTCACTCCTAATGACATTTCGCCTGCAATGGGTGATGGCAAAAGCCAGAGTACTCGTTTTATTATACTGCCTGCTGCCTTTGATACAATAGACTATGCAGCCCCTTTCATATGCCTGTAGCCTATACAGGTTCGAATGATGATGTTTTGATGGCTTTTTCTCTGGATTGGTTCCTATCTTGTCTTGAAATCGTGCACAAAACACTGTCTACTGTCCGCTAAGATGAACTTTGGCGACCACGGAGATCCTTTCTTGGTTCTCTCTTCGTCGCTTTTAACGCCACGTCGTTTGAGCCACTTTTGCCAAATTCTTTTGCGCTTGATTGCCATTTCTTTGCAGGCGATACACAGCTGTTTTCTTGCATTCGAAGATAAAACCATCATCATCATCATCGTCGTCGTCGTCATAACTTGATAATGTCTTAGTCGCTCCAAGAATATCCAAATCTTCTTAATTAGAAACTGGATTTATTCGAAAGTTTGAAATCTTTTTCCAAATCAGCCCGCTCTCTTCTTTCTAGTGTCCTTGTTCCGCCATTTATTCCCCGTCCCAATGTTCCTGTCGCTAGTCGAATTGTCCATTTTGCAGGGGCTTATTCTTGAAGGCTCATTTGCGATGTTTGGACAAAGACTCGATGGCAACAGACAAAGTGACAAACAGGACTCGAGCAAACGACCATTATTAACCCAAATGCAAAAGTGTAATAAGCATATGCTGCATATCGATTCTATTGATAATAACAGGTTTACAAAAAATGTTTTTACAAAAATTGTCTAAGTTTTTAAAACTGATGAATGACAATTACGGTCAACAAGACTAAAACAGAAAATGACATTTAGGTTTTCTTTGAATCAGGTCAGAGTTAGTATTTTTTGTTTTAACTAAAGTGTTTTTAAAAATCTAGTCTTATTAACTAAATCGACTGCATTTTGTAACATTAGAGGGCAACAAATATCAACAAATTTTTTTTGTCAGTTCTCTCAGAAGTTTGACTTCTTTTTTGGTATATTTTTGGTGCTGATTCCAAATATAGCATCAGATTTTTTTTCTACCAGCTCTAGTTTGTGAGATTCGGCCATATATTCTAGACCGACATGCATGATAAGTCCGTTATCTTATATCACATGTCGTCCAACAACAAAATAAAAAACGTCCACACTGTTGCCTTAGAAGTGAGACCTGTTTCTTAATATATTTATGGGTCCTGATTCAAAACAAGGCATCAGATTTTCATATCCAAACGCAATCGTCAATTAGCGCCACTTTTTTTAGAATCGGCTGCATATATCCTATATTAGAAGTGCATGATGATTAGTAAAATATATTTGCTCTGCTGTAGCTTTTGATTGCTAGTGGCACCTAAAGGTCTTTGTTATTAACATTAAAGGTTTTATATTTCCAGAAGAAATCAATTGAAATATGTGCAGTATCATAAATTACATTATATAATTAAATAATTGATTCATGACAACTGTTTGAGGTAATTGTAGACGCAGGAGCAGCAACATACCTCCAGGACACATTTAGAAATACAATTGCATGTTAAATGCTTGAAGTGTCATTTTTTCTGATTTCTAGTGTGACTAAATGAATGACAATTAATATGTATTTAAACTAATTCAATCATTAATATAGTTGTATCTAAATATGCAATAGTTGTTGCTTTGAAGATTTTGCTGTTCAATTATAGAATTTGAATAGATTAAGGATTCTGCAGTTAACGCACGTTTAGTAGAACCAAAATACAAGGACGACCTCGCCGTATCTCAAAAACTAGAGCTGATGGGGCAAAACGGCGCAAGATTTTTGGAATCGTCAGGCACCAAAATTAATTAAGAACAGGTCTTACTTTGCAGGCAACAAACTGTGTGTTGACCATTTCATTATAATGAAATCTGCATGGCGTTAATAGAAAACACATGTATACATGAAAAATCATAAAGTTGCGATATTTCAAAAAGTTGACCTGATTGAGCAAAACCAATGTTATATTTGGATTTAGGACATTGAAATTGTCCTTAATCTGTTAAGAAAACTTAGACAATAAATTTGATGTAAACCAGTGTAATAACACACCGCCCCCCAAATATTTCTCTTCGGTTTTGCACAAATCCCTGGTCCCAGCCCGAGTTGGGGGCATCGTCCCCCATGCTCCCCTCGTGGCTACCCTGATGAATCGGGCCATATCCAGTGGCACGCCGATCAATTCAAGACGAGAAAAGCAGATATGCATAGATTCCATATTTAGTCGTTTTACGTAGAAAAACAAGAGATTGATTGAGTTAGTAAGTTTCGCGTGTCGTTTTAACGTATCATTATTATTATTATTATTATTATTATTATTATTATTATTATTATTATTATTTTCAGACAGTTTCTCCAGCGCAGTAAACAAGGCTAAGGCCTATGACAATTAAGAGCGTTTTGACATACATGTAAATATCATTTTAGCCTAAATCCTATATATTAACTATAGGAGTGTCTCTACCTCCAGACGTCGCTGTACTTGGAAAACTGCCGTTCTCTGATCGACTCCGGAGCCGCCCAGGCGTAAGTCCCGGCGTTACTCATTCGCGCCGTCTGCGTCACCTGCCTCGCCTGACCAAAGTCCGTTATCTTCAGCGTCTTGGTCAGCAGGTCGTCGTCGTCGTCCATCGATTCGTAGACAAGAACTAAAACGTCCACACGGAGCACGTTTGCAGCTATCACGAAAATACCCGATCAAGTGCTTTGCTATATAGCAAAACAAGAATACTTTTCAGTCACTATTTCGCATATCCAAACGCAATCGTCAACTTCTATAGCGCCACTTTATAACGTCCAGAAGTAGCAGCCGGTGAACGCTCCGAATCGGCTGCGTTATATGCTCCATAGTCTATAAGCAGTAAGTAAGTAAGTAAGTAAGTAAAATATCGTTAATTTCTATAACTGGTATATATATAAAGCTAGTGGCAGTCATAATGACCCAGCCCACCGCCTGGTGAACAAACCGACCATTGTCTGGCCATTGGCGCAAACTTGGATCAAAAGTGGGGAGGGGCAACTCTACAACTTACCTCGTCTCTATGGTAGTCTTTCAAAAAGTGGGGGCTAGAGCACAGAAGCTTAATGGAAGTTTACGCCTATGTATCTGGTTGACATATAGGCGTTGATACATCATCCCTATAGGTACATCAAGATAGACCACGAGCCTAAGAATGAGCAGCCACTACTACACTCTAAAGCGCTATATAAATTCACGAGATCTTACTTGCCTATTTTCGTTCATGTTTCTGCTTCCGAACCTTAGTCGTGCAAAAGTCGGTCAAAGTGAACGCAATTAATGATAATAATTATTTATTTATTTATTTATTTATTATTAAGTAGTAATTAATAATAATAATTATACAACTTACTGTTGTGGGACTTTAGATCTCGGTGAATGATGGGCGTCAACCGGAACGACTGCTGCACCTCCTCGTGCAGGTAGAGCATGCCCTTGGCCACCTGGATCGCCCAGTTGACGATCACGTCGAGCGTCAGCTTCTGACCGCGCAGCACCCGGAACAGCGACCCGCCCCGGGCGTACTCCATGACGAGACACATGCTCGGCTCCTGGAGACAGATGCCGCGCAGCCGGATGATGTTCGGATGGTGGAGGAGGCAGAGCAGCTTGCCCTCGCGCCGGACCCGCTCGCTGGCGCTCTCGCGCGTCTCGCGCGGCTCGCGGATGACCTTCTTCAGCGCCACCTCGTGGTCGTCGCGCCGGCGCCAGACGCCGCGGTAGACGCGACCAAACCCGCCGACGCCGATCACCTCGCACTCGGTCAGCTCCGACTTGTCGATCTCCAGCGGTCGGATGCTGAACTTGCCCGAGCTGTTGCTCGACTTCTGGGCGACGTAGATGCTCGGGAACATGCCGAGTCGGTTGTCCACCTGGCCCAGCCACCAGCCGCCCTCCTGCTTCGACAGGACCTGGACGGGCTCGCCCTTGCGCAGGGTCAGTTCGTCCGTCTTCGTGCTCTGATAGTCGAGAATGGCCGTCCAGTTCTCGTAGACGCCGACCGCCTCCTTGACTTTGATCTTCTTCCGTTTCGACTTCGACTGGTCATTTCCCGCGGCGGGTTTCGGCGAATATTGAGTGGTGCCCAGGAAGGGGCTGTGGGAGAGCCCGATGCTTCGTCGGGAAAGTTGCTTCCCTCCGCCCCAAACCGAGGTAGTGGCGCAGGTCTGTGTCTTCTAATTGGACCCGGTGTCGTCTTGACGTGAGTGGTATTAACTTCGACGATCGACGGCAGGCTCTTTGCAGGACCGAATTTCGTATTCATTTCTGAATAAATGAATAGCGAGACCATCAAATAAGACACTGACGACATTAATATAATAATAATAATAATAATAATAATAATAATAATAATAATAATAATAATAATAATAATAATAATAATAATAATAATAATAATAATAATAATAAAGCCCTGTACGTATCAGTTTAGCTGATAAATTATAAATAAAAGTTTAGTTAAATTAGCTAAGAAAACTTCCCCTCGCTAGTATAGAGTGAACCAGTTGGAAGGGAGTCAGTAATCAGTGACCGAAAGTAGGCCTATCCCTTCCCCTACAAATATCGCACCATGTCACTGTCTGATTACAGATGTTCGGGGGGGGGGGGGCACTGCATCTTTCTTAGAATAAGGCTAGAACAGAGAGCGTGTCGTCAATTATTGTTTTTGCATAGCGTGCTTTCACTCTTGAAGATATCTGGGAACGTTGCGTTTTTTACGCGTATGAACTAAGACGCCTTAGAAGGCACAC